>JAWRVF010000447.1:0-289864 GCA_036785485.1 Physcomitrellopsis africana | reverse complement strand
AAAAATAAAATATAATCCTTGCACAAATACTTATATAAAAAAAGAGTATAATCCTTGATATAATATTTATATAAAAAAAAATATAATCCTTAGTATAATACTTGTATAAATACTTATATATATATTATATATAATATTTATAAAATACTTATATATTAATAGAATATAATCCTTGATATAGTACTTATATAAATACTTATATAAATATTATGTATAATATTTATAAAATACTTTTATAAAAATAGAATATAATCCTTGATATAGTACTTATATAAAACTGAATATAATCCTTGATATAATACTTGTACAAATACTTATACAAATATTATGTATAATACTTATAAAATATTTTGTATAAATACTTGATATAAATATAAGTATATATATTTATATAATAATTATAAAAAAAATATGTATATACTCAAGTATACCTCAAATACGATTGCATATGAGGAATACAAATTATACAACAAGTTGAAATTAAATATATCACTAAAAACTCATCCAAAGGTCAAATAAAGCATTCTTATAGCCTATAGAAATCTAATAATTCATTGTAAAATATATCAAAATTTTACAAATAGATGTCTTACCATTTAAAAGTTATGGCTAACTGAAATAGATACTAAAAATTCCTAGTGAATACAAAGGCAGCAAAGCTCCTCTTCACTTCAGCCTTTGTTGTGGTTGCTTCTCTTTTTTAAATTAGACATGCAATAGCTTTTTAGAAAGCTCACTCCATCATCTGACTTGTCTTAAAATTTCACATGTATACCTCTCAAACTTCAGATTTTATAGCTAGTCAAATCTACTCCTCAAACCCTAGCGACAATTTGACCTCATGACACTTCATGGCTTAAAAATCTTTTGTAGAAGCTCTAAATGCATTGATTTTTGTTTTTTTGGAAAGCTTATATAAGCTACTATAAGCATCTAAAATATCAAAAAGATTGAAGAGACTGTCCAACTTGGGTGGTTGAACAAAGTCTCTGCCCCTCTTTGTCAGGTGGCAGCAGATCCTTTTCCACTCTCAAGCTCACAACTTTTTTTTTCCAACTCCAAATGCTACAAGAAATAGCTTGATAGAAAGCTAGCACAGTTTTTCACACTCTGTACAAATTTCACTAAGAAAGAGTCGAAATCAAACTTGTAGTGGCAGCTCGAAGTTTCTGCCGTCACTTTTTAATAGAAATAGACCTCACTCTACTAAAATAAGCATAATTTTTTGCTCACAACTCCAATACATACGAATGAATAGGTTCTTAAATCCTCACAACTTAAAAAACATGCTCTCCAAATTTCATTACAAATGCTTATATATCTTCAGAGCTATCTCTCTCCAAAATTCACTATTCAAAAATTGGCAAATCCTAGGTCTAGCAAGAGAAGTATTCTCCCCTTTTCTTCCACATCAGCCTATGACACGCCCACATGGGCAGCCAAATCCTATTGGTCAAGTTCTATTCACCCCATAATCTTCTCTCTTATCCCTCACAAGATCCATCCTACCTCAAAGTCAACAAGAAAGGTAAAACAATCTTTATTTTTCTTCTAATTACAAAAGAATCTATTCTAGGATATAAATAAGGTAGGAACCAAAACAAATAGCCATCTTAATTCACTAATTAAATGGCTAAAATAAATCCTCTTCTTATAATATCTTCTAAAATAATCTCTAATACTCACATATATAATAACAATAAATAAAAAATATATAATATTTCTACACACTGCACGTAAATGCAGTATGACAATGACGAGTCTTTTCTTATTCAGTAAGAGGTTTGAAATATACTGCATCAATTTACATGTCTTTTACTTTTAAATATACATATTGAGAAGATGTTGATGTTGTCATTGTATTGTAGTAACATTAGGGCTTCTTTGTGCAGCTCTTTGATCAAAATTCAAAAAGTCAATTGTCACACTTCACAACAAAATCAATTGCTTAACTCAATGTCTAAAGATCGGATAAGTTGAGCATCAATTTCTTTACCTCATATTGTAATCCATAGAAAAATTGGCTAATAAGTGCAACATCATCCTACTTGGTGTCAATTGCTAATTGTCAAAATTATGAAGCATATAATATCATTAATCGATTGCCTTGTTATAAGATGTAGATCTTGTTGGTTGTGACACAACTTGCATCATGTTTTTCATACATAGATCAAAACTCTATTAAAAATGCCTCCAAATTATTCAATACTAGATCACAACATTCAAGAAAGGACAAAAATCATGATAAAGTAGAATTTTACAGTAATGTTTCAATAAACCTGACTTGTGATCCCTGAGTTGGATAATTTTGGGATTGAAGTTCAATCACAAGTTGTATTTGATTAATGAATCCTTAAAATTTAGATGTGGTGCTATCAAACTTCTTCAATAAATTAATCTTTGGTTCTTTGATGCTTGAATGATGTTCAATTGTAGGTGAAGTGGTATGGCTTGAAGCAGCTCGAATCATCTCTATATCTTTGCTTCCTGCTAATCTTGTTACTCCTTGTGGTATTGTATTAAATTGATGCATTGTAAGCATTAATTCTCTCATTTGCTCTTGTATTTGTACCATTACACTCTTTATTTTAGTAAGCTTTGCTATGATACTATAATAAAAAAAAATATATATCTATTTTTACTATAAAATAAAACTCTCAAGAATAAAAGAAAAAATTCTAGAAACAATATCAGTATAGAAGTGGATAATCTACAACTTCTAATATGCTTATGTCTTATCGAGAAAAAAGAATATTCCACTCTTAATCAAAAAGAGACAAAGCTCTAATATTGTAACTTCACTCTTATTAATCTATCAAGGACTCAAATTAAAACAAATACATAAGCTAGTGAAAAACTATGTCAAAAGAAAATAATAAGATAGAAATAAAGAAATATGTATATTCAAGAAGAAATTAAAATGACTATTACCAAAGACCAGAAAATACATGAGACTCTTGAACTAGACTAGAAGCAAGAAAGGAATTGACAAGAGTGAAGAAGGCTTCACTCTTGTCTCTATTTATATTAACTATCTAAGAGCTACGTGGTAGTATTCTATAGGATTTCATACACATGTCAAATTTGTAAAATACGTGTCAAATTTGCAAGACAACTTTTCCACATATGTGCCATGTACTTGGCTTATTTCGTAAGCTACCAACATGTGCAACACATGGCTAGCTTGTTCCACAAGCTACCAATATATGTGACATGTGGCTAGCTTGTTCCACAAGCTATTAATATATGTGACATGTGGCTAGCTTGTTGATTAAGTTTCTAACTTACAAATCACTTGTAGACATGTATAAAGGTGATTCCACATCTACGAAGCTTCTAAAAAGCTTCTTGCTAAGATATTTTCAAATTAACTTATTTTATCCATGTTAACTAGATAATTACTGGAATAAATCTTATGTCTGTGACATGTCCATTGCTAGATGATCTCTTAAAAAATAACTCTTAGAAACTAATAGTAAGGGTGTAGAATTAATTAAGTATTATAAATAATATAAAAATTATAGAAACAATATTAGTGGAGGTGATGTTGCTTAAATTTTTTTTAAATCTTAATATTCAAATAAAGATTCTTTAAAAAAATTTGATGTTATAGATTTGGAATGTGATTTCTTTTTTTTTTTGTTGCCAAGTCTATTTTCTTAGATTAATTGTTAAAAATTAATAATTATAATCTTTTATATTATATAAATACTATCTTACAATGACTAATTTTAAAATTGACATCTTGTTCAATCATTAAGATGTTTTTAAATACAATCTTTATAGGTAGTTACAATTTGATGAGTAGGATATAATGGTTTTTTATAATAAATTGGCTCTTTTCTTCAATTCTTGACAACAAATATTTCAACACTATATATGATTCTCTTTGTATAATTGCTTGGACAAATAAAAAAAAGTAGAGATCATCAATTTATAAAGGCTTTGCACAATGTATGTGATAGATGCAATACAATGATTTAATTATCAATGCAAGAAATATTATTATAAATTTTTGTTTATTTTTTTATTTTTATTTTTATATATTTTTAATTTTTAGATTATATATATATATTTTAACAACTAATTTTTAAAATATATATTTTTAGAATATTAACAAAGATGGAAATGATGTACAAACTAGTACTAGTTACAAGAACCAGAATTAGTGAAGAAAGTTGGATGTGCAAGGGTAGAGTTTAAGTTGCTCTGTGCTGTTGACTTATAATAGAATATATTATTAAATATATATCAAAATATTTGATAAAATAAATGATTGATATATATGATAAGATATATGACCAGATATATATAAAGATATATAATAGAATATACCATCAAATATACATCAAAATATTTGACAATACATGGTTGATATATATAATATTATATTGCATGATTTTTAATTTGAAAATGTATTAGATATATAATTATAATAAAATTATATATAACTTATTCACCAAGCTTTGATAAATAATCTATCATTAATAAAGAAGACAAATAAATATAATAATATTAAAAAATATATATAATATATTAATAAAAATCTTTTGTATTTAAATAGGTTTATATATGAGATTTTTTTATAGCATCTAAAAAATCCCTAATACCCTTTTCTATGCCAAATCATAACTAACTAATTTTTAATAAGTTAGATTTTTAATAATTTCAAAGAAAATCCATAATTTTTTCAAAAAATCATCTTTATATCAAAAATATTATTATAGCTCCATATATCTATCTTCTCACCTCCATAAAGTCTTAGCTTCTAAAAAACCTCTTTAATTTGTATAAAATACTTACATTGTAACAAAACCCTTCAATACCTTATTTACCTATAAAAGATTGATTTCTTCTTGAATTTTAAGATCACATATCTTTTGATCCAATCGTTCAATTTTTGTCAAATTTTTCAAAAGTATAGCTCATATTCTTAAATTTTATCTCAAGAAAAATCAGATGTAGATTTATTTTTGACTGTTTGATATCTCAAAAATCCTAGCAGGTGCTTAAAATCCTAATTTATAGATATCCAAGCACTATTTTCTTCATATCTTAAAAATCAAAAATCTAAATGCTAAAAGAATTTGTATATAGCTTTGTAATATAAAAATATACACTCTTAAAAATTTTGAATTTAGCCAAGAAAGAGCTCTCTTTACTTCAATCATTAATCCTTCATTGCTTTTTATATGCATGCATTATGCCCCAAAGAGTGACAATAGGTACAAATTCAACACCATGATTTTGAGCACCTATATGTTCTTTGGAAAAATTCCAAATGACTCAATTTTTACACCAATATCATAGCCAAATACCTTAATTTGTTGATCTTAACCTTTGATGTTTGAATAATCTTGAAAGAATAATTCTAATTTCTAATAATGCCTTAAATAGCCTCCTTAAAGGCCATTAGACATGACTTTTGGCCAATAGGAATAGAGATTTCTATTATTCATTTCTATTCATCCACATAGATGGCCTAATTATTCTTTTTGATACTAAAATTCCTTTTGAATCATTTTTTCTAATAAAATTTATATAATATGTATCCTAAATATCAAATAAAAGAAATAAAATAAGATTTTAAGGATCACTAATATCTAACAAAGGTGATTCAAAAATATATAAAAGCTATTATTAATATAAAATCAACCTCAAAAGTCATTATCAAAAAAAAGAAAAAAAAGAAAAAAAAAACAAGGGGTTGTATAAACCTCAATAATAGCCTTTTTAAATAAATTATTTTTAAAATAATAATCTAATCATATTTTATAATCAATAAAAATCTACAAATATGGCTTTTATTTAGTTGTATAATAAATTATATATATATATAATAAGATATATAGTCAATATATACATCACAATATATATAAGATATATATTAGGATATATAATTTTTATATATAATAAGATTAATAGTCATACATATATTAGGATATACAATTTTTATATATAATAAGATTAATAGTCATACATATATTAGGATATATAATTTTTATATATAATAAGATTAATAGTCATACATATATTAGGATATATATTAAGATAAATAATCATACATACACTAGGATATACATTAAGATAAATAGTCATACATATATTAAGATATACATTAAGATAAATAGTCATACATATACTAGGATATACATTAAGATAAATAGTCATACATACATTAGGATATATATTAAGATTAATAGTCATACATATATTAGGATATACATTAAGATAAATAGTCATACATATACTAGGATATACATTAAGATTAATAGTCATACATATATTAGGATATACATTAAGATAAATAGTCATACATATACTAGGATATACATTAAGATAAATAATCATACATATACTAGGATATACATTAAGATAAATATTAGGATATATGGGCGAATATATGCATGGTATATATTAGGATATACATCAAGGTGCACAATATGATATATTTTGAGATATATGATGAAATATATATTAAGTTGTATGTATAGTAATGTAGACATATTGTGATGTGGTGGTCTACCCGGCAAGGGTTATATGGTAGGGAGAAGAAGGAATTGGATGGCTGAAGGCTGAATGATCCGGAGGTGAGTTTCGTCCAGTCTTGTGCGTCATTCGAGAACAGTCTTGTGCACCTCAGACCAGTCTTGTACCTTGTTCCAGATCAGTTTTGTGCTCATTTTTTATGAGATTGGAGCAAGTTTTAATATGATTTACCATAAATTCTCCAAATCAGCAATAGTGATGTTTTAATCAGTTAAGCATTTCAACCTTTATACCTTCTCTTTTGTTGAATTTTGAATCCATTTTGTTAGTAGAATGGTTTTAAATTAATATATAAATATTAGTGATCTTGAAAAGTATCAAGTAAGGGTCAAAATTCATGACCTTGAAAGAAGTTTAAGCAAGGATCAAGTAGAAAGATACTAAGAAATTTATATAGAAACCATTCTAATGACTTAAAGAAGTATTAGTAGAGCTCATATTTATGAACTTGAAATATATTCAACTATCTTAGAGTCAAATTTAGGACATGTAAATGACCTTAAAAATTATCTAAGTAATGCCATCTAAGAATATGACTAATATTTATTACATCATTTATTTATGTATTATTCTTTATTTCTTCCCGAGTCATGTAAAGAATTAGCTTCATAGTTGATGGGTGGCAAAATGCTTAATAAATGATGTTTGAAGAGCATGATTGTGTATGGTATAAGATCTAATTAACAAAGTTAAAAAAACCTATTATGGTCAAGGAGTGTTTGACCTATCTTTCAAGTTATTAATACTTATCACTTGTAAATTTAGAAGCTAGTTACAAATAGTCTTAGTAGAATTTGTTCACAAGAAAAAAATAAGAGAATGTGCCATGGAATATAAAAGACACAAGAAAAATTAACCAACACCAATTATTCTTATAGAGTATAGGATTTATTATTAACATTATATAATACATATGATTTCTCTTCATATATGGATTTGCAACCAAGCTACATATAAATCTTTAAGCTAGAGTCAATTTATGGTGTGATAAGGAATGAAAGATTTTATTTAACTCCAAGTTTTCTAAAGCAAGTGGTAATTGAAGAATAAGTAGTAACAAAAGAAAAAGATGTGGAATTCATAAAAGGTTTAGATTTACCCAAAGTAGGAGAACTTAACTATTTCTTACTAAAAAAAAAAAAGTAACCAATCCACATTGAATTATGATAGTGAAGAAGATATTGCTTGTATTTATGGAGCTACCTAAGGCTTGAGGAGATTTTCTAGAGTAGTAGGCATAATTAAACTTGATGATTTTATCATCAAATTTTTAGCTAAGTTAAAAGAAGATCAAGGATTAATCCCTACAATACATAGCTAGCACTCTTTTAATAATTAGAAGATGCTTCTATTCCCAATTATTCAAAATTTGAGGCTAAATATGAAATTGAAAGTGAAAAGTTCAAATATTCTTAGACATTGAACTTCAAGAATTTTTTTTTGAGGACAATTGCAATTTAGAGGATGTAAAGTTGGTGGTAATAATTGTTATGGTAATTTAACATAGGATTAAATATAAGTTTTTGTTCATCAAGAATAAAAATTAAAGGTGATAAACAAAAACTTATATTTAATCCTATGTTAAATTTTTAAGGTACTTTGAATGAATTATTAGGTCCAATGTTTAGATAAAATATTAAAATTCTAACAATTTTAATTTAAAAAAAAAAAAAAAAAAAAAAAAAAAAAACTATTATAACGCTTATCACTAGCTACAAAGGTTGATAAAGAATATTGAAGAAGCAACCATTTTTCAAGCTATCTATTATTAATAAAATATATTGGACTCTAAGTTGAACAAATTGATTAAAATTCAAGTATTAAACTTATCTTCTAGCAATCCACCTACTTTAAAATATGTATTTTTGGCCATAGATTCCATTATAATTATTTTGGCAAAAAAAAAAGTAACCATGTCTATGATAGGAAGAGCCTCTAAACCTATAGATAAGAATAAATCTTTTCTTTCCAATGCCATCATAGTAATACATTATAGACATAAGAATACATAAAAGTAAATCCTAAGCTATCTAAAAAAAAATATTACTTAAGGTATAGATCTTCTAATCATCTTCTAACTAAATGTTGGATCTTTTATCCAAAGCTTAGGCCAACTAATATAAAAAAATATAAAGAAAATACTAAGAATAACAAAAGATGGAAAAATAAACATATAAAAAAAAAAGATGAATTTTATGACAAAAAGATTGATAGCCAAAAGTATAAGAATAAAGATGATTCTTATTGGAAGATAATTGAAGCTCAATTTACATCAATTGTAGCTATACTTAAGACAAAGAATACTTTTACAACAAAAAAGAAGAAAATTCCATCATTTTATGGAACATGAAATGATTTTTTATGTAGAATAAGTGAATTAGGATATGTAGTGATTATTAAAATACAAGTACAATAGGAAGTACCAAGAAGTGCAATTAATATATTGGATTCACACTTTGGAAATATACGGCAATGGATTAGATTATTCAAATTATTTATTTTAAAATATTTGAATTTCAAGGCACTGCATGCATTATAAAAGGATGTAAGGATTATGGTTTTTCATAGGAATTGTGCCAAATTACAAAGTAGAGATGGAATTTCAACTGCAACAACCACCATTTGTGAGACATTTATATTTTTTGTTCAAATAGTTGAGGCACTTGGATTTGATATAATTGGAATATTGGAGATTATGGTTGCTATATATAAAAATAAAAGAGGCTAATTTATGACAACAATGAAATCAAGGATATTTAAAAAATGTAACTTAATAGATAGATTATTGAAAAGAGCTAGTCTTTTTAAAGCAGCAGCATAAGTTCAAACCATGCTACAAAGACCAACCATTGAAAGATCTTTTGTCATACCTAGAGTTGTTATAGTAGACAACATTCAAGGCTTGTTGCTAATTGTAGAATCTAAAAAAAAGGTTTTTACATCTAAAAAGATTTTATTGGACTTAAGATAACACCAACATGGAAATCCAAAAAGCAGCTACTTCAAGAAACCAAGGATATATTGTCAAAGGTAAAGAAATATGAATCCTTACCACTCAAGGAGGTTGGAGGCAATTCCAATATTTTTAAACCTTCTTTAATAATTATAATATCAATTACTCGGCAATCTTATTAATAAGATATTTAATTATTGGATTTATTTAGTAACATTGGTATTAAATTAATAACTATTTTGTAAGTATGTATCGAGGTTAATAAGTATTTTTATATTGACTAGGATCTAATGTCTAAGAAAGTTGTTATTGAGCATATAATAAAGCTTAAGAAGTATTATTTCAATTTATCATCATACAAAACAACTAAAATTTATTTCATTACATTGATATAAAATATCTTTTTAATTGATAAAACTCAATTTAAAGTCCATGGCCCAATCAAATTAATAGTTGCAAATTGGCCTTATTAAGGCTTGTTTAGGACAAACAACCAAAACAGACTTTAAAAATAAAAAAATAAAAAAATAAAAAAAAATGCTTTATATTAAAAATTTATTAGAATTTTTTATATTCTTCAAGTTATATAATTTTCAAAGCCAAGTTATATCATTGAAAATATGCCTATTATTTTAGAATCTAGAAAAAAGAATTTAAAGAGTGCCAAGTATATAAAATCTATTTTGGATCCATCAGTATTTATTGATGTAGCCAAGATAGACTCATGAGCTCATCAAGCTTGCCAATAGTAGACTAATTTACTTCCTTCAATTGTTTTATAAGCTGCTTATAATTATACAAAATGACAATCATATTTATTTGTGCATAATATTTTGGATCTTTATAGGCAACCTCATAATATTAGGTGGAATGATAAACCACCTTATGTTGTGGTCAATATAGTTGGAAAACCACAAAGAATATTTTTTACATTTATCAACTTTGTCAAATCATATGTATTTCAAGGAGATGGACTAGGCACTATTTTAGATACAATTGGTTTAGAATATGTGACTAATAAGCCTAATGCAAATAAATGAGAAGATGCCATGGGATTTCTTACTAGTACCATCCAATTATTTGATTATTTTATTTTTGAATATTAAAAAAGAATGTTTAATTGAATAAGCAATAGATCAAAATTATTTGATATGGATAATAGCTATTGCTTTAGAGAAACAACAATATTTGCATATTACAAAGTCATATGTGCCATCACCCTTATAAATATAGGTTGTAATGCAAAGTCTACTTTATCACAAGATAAATGTTGAGGTAGTTGGAGGTAAAATACAGCAACCATTATATCCTTGGAAATTATAGGATCCAAAAAAACTACTTAAAAGGTATGTATTATTATCTTCAACAAAGTGTGAGACCCTTCAAGAGTATGTAGATAATTTATTTGTCATTGAAAATGCCAAGACAACAAACAAAATAAAATCCTTGTTGGAGAATACAAAATTATTAGTCATGTCTAGCAAAAAGAAGGAAGACTTTGTATTTAGTGGAATTGCATAGTAATCAAGAAAAAAAGCCATCTATTCCAAAAGAAGATAAATTTCTATTAATATCAAAAAATTAAGAATCAAATATAAGACTTAAAGAGAAATAGCAAGATAAGAAGAATAATAATTTTTTAAGGAATTCAAGGATTGTTTTGCTTTTGGATTGAAAGACTTAGAAATTCTTAACAGACAAAAAGTATAGATTGATTAAATAGATGATGCTTTTGTTTTTTTTGCAAATCTTATAAGTATAATAAAACAAAAAGAGAATAAAAGTTCAAGTTAAAGAACTTTTAAATGCTAAATTAATAAAAAAAAATTAATAGAAAATATACATTAGTTAGAATAATACCTTTTAAAAAAGATATCTTTAAAAATTGAATAAAGAAGCAAATATGTAGTAATTATAGGCCTATCAACAAAAAGACAAAGTCAAATAGATATGCCATGACTATTATTGAAGAAATATTTGATACTATTAGACATGCCAAAGTCTTTAGTATTTTGGATTCAAAATTTGGATATCACCAACTACCAGTAAAAAAAAGAAGCAAAAATAAGACAACATTTTTAGGAATTGATGAATTTAAAAAAGATAAATTATATCAACGAAAGTTTCTACTATTTGAATTAAAAAAAATATACTTATTGAATTTCAAAAGGTAATAGATAGAATGCTTATAAGATTATCTTGTGTGAAATATTATATAGATGATATTTTAGTGAAAAAAAAAAAAAAAAAAAAAAAAAAAAAAAAACATTGAAGATATCTTAAAATAGTATTGAAATACTTAATAAAGTATGAATTCAAATTGCATTCAAATAAGTTTATTTTTTTTATTTACAAATAGAATACTTAAAGCATACAATTTATCTAAGAGGACTTGGTGTACTAAAAAATAAGATAAAGGCTTTAACAAATATTCCAAAATTCAAAGATATGAATCAATTAAAAGCTTTTTTTGGATTAACTAATTACTATCAAAAGTTTGTTACAAATTTTATGTGTAGTTAAATCTTTAATTGTGTTTATAAAAAATGATCAAAAGTAGATATGGAATAATAAATAAAAAATAATATTTATAAAGCTTAAAGCTAGGTTGGCTATTGCACTAGTTCTATGGAGGCTTATTTTAATGAAGCCATATCAATTGCCCTTGATTGAAATATTTGAATGATTGGAATTATTCTTATTTAAATAGATGATGAAAATAAAGAATTTGTAGTAGCTTATATTAATAGATCAAATAATAACATTGAAGCACAAAATAGTTCATATTAAAGAAAATTCTTAGCTGCACTTTAGACAATTACATACTTTCAATATTATTTATAAAGTAAGAATTTTTTTTAATAATGGAACATCAATTATTAAAATGGTTTATGGAATTTGATAAATTAATTAATAAACTTGCAAGGTGAGTCTTGATACTACAAGAATATAATTTGAAGGTAGAATATAGAATATGAATGATAAATATAGATATTGATAGATTAAATAGAAATCTATTTCCAAGTCAAAGGGATTCTACAAGGATTAGGTGGAATATTGGAAAGAATAAAGAAGAAGTGCTAGGATGGCATATATCATCATGCCTTATTTATTAGGAATAAAAAGAAACTTATCAAAAAATACTTCTAATGATATAAAAAAAAAAAAAAAAATTGGAAGTATCAAGGATATTTTTGAAAATGAATTAATATTGTATTATATAAGAAATAAGGAGTTACTACTTGATGTGACTTCTAAAGAGAGAAGCACGATCCTATAACAAGTCAAAAGGTTTGAGTGGGAAGGAACTCATTTATTTAAGAAAATACCAAAAAAAAGCAAATGTTGTTATATTGCATGATTTTAATTTGGAAATATATTGGATATCTAATTGTAAAGAATTTATCTTTAATTTATTGACTAAGCTCCAATAAATGATTTGTCCTTAATAAAGAGGACAAATAAATGTAATAACATTAAATAATATTGCACTAATAAGAGCCTTTTGTATTTAAATAGGTTTATATATAAGACTTTCTATGGCATCTAGAAATCCCTCAACACCCTTTTCTATGCCAAATCATAACTAATCAATTGTTAAATAATTAGATTCTTAATAATTTTAAATAAAATCCATAATCTCCTTTAAAAATTTTATTTTTGTATCAAAATTTTTATTATAACTTCATATATCTATTTTTTACACCTCCATAAAAACTTGGCTCTTAGAAAACCCCTTTGATTTGCATAAAATACTCAAATTATCACAAAAATCTTTTAATACCTTATTCACTTATAAAAAATTATTTTCTTTATAAATTTAGAAATCTAATATCTCTTGATTCAATTGTTCAATTTTTTTCAAATTTCTTAAAAGTGTAGTATTTATCCTTAAGCTTTACTATAAAAAAAAAATCAGCTATGGATTTGCTTCCAATTGTTTGATATCTTAATAATCCTAATAGATGCTCAAAATCCTTGTTTATAGGCATCTAAGGACTATTTTCTTCATATCTCAAAAACCAAAAATTCAAATGCTATCAAAATTTGTGTATAATTTTTTAATATTATAATACTCATTTTTTAAAAAAATTGAACTAAAACCTTGTCAAATTTCTTGAGATATAGTTTAAAATACAACCACTAACTAAGTAGATTACTTATTGTCTTTAAATTACAAGTAAATATTTTAACTTCTAATATCTCTTTTATCTTTGTTTAAAAAATTTTGAACCATATAAGTTAAATATAGCCAAAAAAATATTCTCTCCAATCTTAATTGCTAATCTTTCATTGCTTTCTATATACATGAATTATTTTCTAAAAAAAGATAATAAATACAAAATCAATACCTTGACTTTAAGTATCTATATTTCCTTCATAAAAGCTCCAAATCACTCAATTTTTGCACCAAAATCATATCCAAAAATCTAAACTTGCTGATTCTAATCTCTAATATTTAAATGACCTCAAAAAAAAGTAACCTTAATTCCTAATAAGGCTTTGAATAGCTTCCTTGAAGGCCATTTGATATGAATTTTGGCCAATAAGAATGGAAATTACTATCATCTATTTCTATTCATCCACATAGATAGCCTAACTACTCTTTTTGATATTAAGATTCCTTTCTAATCTTTTTTTTAATAAGATTTACATAATATGTGTCCTAAATATCAAATAAAAGAAATAAGATAAGATTTCAAGGATCACCAATCTTTAATAAAAGTAATTCAAAATATATAAAATTTACTATCAACATAAAGTCAATTTTAAAAGTCATTATTAAAAAAAAAATTATATATACTTTAATAGTAATTTTTTTTTTAAAAATTCTTCTAAAATAGTAATTTAATCATATTTTATAATCAACTAAAATCCACTAACATGACTTTCATCTAGCTATATAGTAAATTATATATATATATATATATATATATATATATATACATATATATATTATTTTTATATATTAATTAAATCAAAATATGACAATATATAGTACTAAGATTGCAAGAATGTGAAAAATTAGTACTTCATATATATGAAAAATTAAGATATTTTAGAGTTTAAAAAATTTATTATCTATTATAAAGTTAATATTGATGGGTTGGTATATAAGAAGATATACAATAGGTTGTTTCTAAGTATCAAGTATGTAATAAGGTTTGTGCATTATTTAATGCACTAATACCAATTTTAAAATCTTTATAGACTTAGAATATTAATAGAGTTTAGACTTTGCAAGGCCATTGTCTATCACTAAAAGGCATAACAAACATGTATTGGTAATGATTGAATGATTTTTTAAATAGATAGAATTGGTTGTATTACTTAACAAATTTAGTGAAGGAGTAGCTAATGATTTTTTGGATTAAATTCTAATTCATTTTGAAATTCTAACCAAAGTATTAATTAATCAAGATAGAAAATTTTCTAGAAGAGTTTCAAGTTTTATTGAAAAAAATATTTATTAATCATAGGACTATATTGCTATAACAAATAGGTTTTTTTAGCCATATTTTTTCTTTATTTTTATTTGTATACATAAAAATTAATCTTACCAGCTTCTATTAAAAATAATATACAAGCAATAATTAAAATAGATAATCTTAAAGTGTGGATAGAATTATATAATATATAAAAAAAATTATTTCAATATATTATATTAATGGTATTTGATAATCTTAGTATTGTTCAACATTGTGATATCTTAAGATATGATATTATTTGAAAAAGAGGCTATTGACTACATTTATAAAAGTTTGTACTAAATAACTATATATACTTATAGTAAACTGTACCAACTATACTGGATGTTGTCGTGATGAGAGTCTTAGCCCTAAGAAACACTGGGTCTTTTGTGCCTCTAGTGAATTAAGTGCAAGATGAGATCCATAAGAAATCATAAAATTGAAGAATTTATATTAAAACAACATACTTTATGAACCCTAATCTATTCTGCCTTTAGAAATCTATCCTTGATTTTGATCATAAATCCTAGGATATCACATCAATTGTAACAAAATTTAAACAATAGGCACTTAAAGAAGTAAGGAAGCAAATTCCATAAACCTTTTAATTATAGCTCATGTGGTTAGGGAGAACCATGTTGTCAAAGTAATCCTTCCATGCTGCCTTTGATTTTGGACTCTTTTTGCTTCACACCTTCATTGCTCCTTATTAACAAAGACCTAAGTACTAAAATTTGATAGACTTATTGCTTATTTTATGTTGTAAACGTCGTCCAATTGTTGTTCCAAAAGTCCACTTTAAACTAGAGTTATAGACTATATCCTTCTTCTTTAAATTTGTCTTCTAACAGCTCTAGATCCGACTACAAATTTCCTCATAATTCTTTAAAAATAACTCCAATAGCAATCAATTTTTTACACAACTTAATAGACTCATATATGTACAAACTCTAATAAATTTTATTCAAAATGCTACTCTGATCACAAAGATATGCTCCCTCAAACTTCACTGACTTGGAGATAGATCCTTGTTACTTTGAAAGAGCATAACATTTTATTCATAATATAAATGAGTATCAAATTTACTCTCATCTCTTTTCTAACTTACATAGATCATGTGTATCAAATTTCACACTCAAATTCATCTCTTAACTTCCTTTATACCCAAAATCCACACACACATACTGCCCATATAAACCCCAATCTTGCCTTCATTCTATTTCTCTTTTCATCCAAACCCCGGTTACAATTTCATTCATAACTCTTTTTTCAAAGATCATATTGATTTGAGATTGAGACAAAAAGTAATTAAATTTTATAAGGAACAAAAATCCAACAAATTTTGCCTCTAGAACCTAAGTGGTTCCCAAGAGCCAAGGCCCAAAATTTAGTAATCCTCATTGCCCTAGTCTTAAATACCTGCAACTTTGACGACTCATATCTCCCTTGATATTTAATCAAAAGATATGAGAATTATTTTTATATATTTTTTATCTTGTTTACTACAAATCCACAAAAATGATTGCACTTAAAATCCTATCCAAGTTCCCTCTACACATAAAAATATACACTGCCTATACAAAAATCTTATGCACCTCCAAAAAAACTCTCCCTCCTTCTTCTTCACGACCCTTCTTTGTCATCCCTGCCCAGTCTCCCTTCTTCTCTTGGTCAAAGAGACACCTCACCCATGTCTTCCCACCTCTTTAATCTTTTATCTTGGATTAACTTTAGGAAATCTCACTTTTTGAGGTAAATTTCTATTCTATCTTCTTACTACCATTTTTCTACCAACTTCTCTTCTAATTTCAGCCCACAATATTTAAGTTCAGATCTAAGATAGAAGAGAATAAAGGTAAAGTAGATCTAAGATAAAATAGAAGAAAACCTAACAAGTAGAAAGAAACAATTTAGATTAGATTAGAGATAAAAAAGAAAAAAAGTTCTACATTGCCAAGTCAAAAAAGCTTATGTGGTTAAGTTCTTAGCTACTTTGGAGCTGACGTGGATTTGAATCCATTTGACTTTACTGTAGAAATCCTTGGCTTCATGACTTGGTACTGCTAATGGGAATTTCAGCAGGAAATTAGTAGTTTTGCCTACCTATCATCCCTGAGCTTGTGATAAATACTGTAACCCCCAAGATAATGTGGTTATAACCACAATCCCTTCTCTTTTTCATCCTCTCTTCTTCTAATCTTAATCTTTTTATTTTAACACATTCTTTTATATCTTTCATACTATGTTTTAATTTACAACGCGACAACGTAACGATAGGTAGAGTTATATTAAGGATTTAAAAGGTACTTTCAAGTGGTGTGTTTGAATTGGAAGGTTGTGATGGACGAATTTGGAAAGGTCACTTTAAAAATTGTACTCCTTATTATTTGCCATATGTTGATGGCATTGTGGATTCTAATTCTATAAATTTTGATTTTTTTAAAGTTTATAATTATGCAATAGAAGATGTAGCAAATAGGTTGTTAAATTTTTTTATAAATTTAATAATACTATAAAAAATATATAGTAATATAATTAATATTAAAATATAGTTTTTTTTAAAAAATAAAGATTTATTATTATATTAAATTAGATATTCAAAGACTTAAATTATATTAAATTATCACAATAATTTGATTAAGACAATAATTAAGAGATTAATATTTAAAAAATCTTAAATATGATATAATATCAAAATAAATTAGAATATTTTTTTTATCAAATATAATTTTATTTGATATATATATAAGCTATTTAAAAAAAATCTAAATATGTAAGAAAAGATTTATAAATACTTTCATAAAAGATATATTTTATTCAAATAAATATTAAGATATAATATATTGATATAACAATCTTTTAAAGAATTTTTAATACTTGGAAATATTATTGAAAGTAACTATTAAACTTTATGGAATTTAGAATATGGAATTTAAAGGTGAATATAAAAGTCTTATTAATAATTAGATATTTAAGTGATTTTTTCACATAGATATGTAATATTATCAATGCTTTAAAGAACCTATTAATACCTAGTATATAAAATTTTGATTGATATTTATTATAAATACTATAATAAAAGTTATTATATATATATATATATATATATATATAGATATATCTTCTTAAATAAATAGAAATAAATAGAAATAAGTAATGAAGATAATATTTTTATTAAAAAATTATTATTGAAGTTTCTTAAATAAAGATTGCATCAATAAGCATTATTAGATTCAAAATCTAATTATAATTTATTTTTAAAAAAGAGATTATTGAATATTTTATAACTTAGATATTTTATTTTTAATTTTTATGATATTTGAAAAATATAAATATGGATTTTATTTTTAACTAGAATAGGTTTAAAAATAAGAATATTATCAAAGATACAAATTAAAAAAATGTATAAATTAATAAAATCTATGTCAAAAGAAAATGACAAAATAGAAATAAAAAAGTATATATATTAAAAAAAAAATTGGAATGGCTATTGCTAAAGACTAGAACATATAAAGACTTTTGAATTAAATTAAAAGTAAGAAAGAAGTTGACAAGAGTAAAGAAAGTTTCAGTCTTATATCTATATATATTATTTATTTAAAAGCTACGTAGCAGCATTCTATAAGACCTCTAACACATGTCTAATTTATAAGACACGTGTCAAATTTACAAGATAAGTTTCTTATAAGTGTGCCATGTATTTAGCTTGTTCTATAAGCTATTAATATGCGCAATATATCGTTAATTTGTTGGCCAAATTTCTAATCTACCAATCACCTATAGACATGTATAAAAGGTGAATCCACATCTATAAAGCTTCTAAGAAGCTACTATATAAAATATTATTAAATTAATCTACTTTTATTTATTTCTATATATCCATATTAATTAAATAATTATTAGAATAAATCTTATGTCTGTGATATTATTTCTTTTTTTAAGAAAAAGTTCAATGAAGAGCAGTGATTATATCTTAAAGAAGTCTAAGATATATTGAATTATATTTGCCACATAGTTTAATCTTTGTTCTCTTTGAAGGTAGTTGATAGGTCTTCTCAGCCATCGATAGTGTCCTATATCAAGACAAGAGGATTACCTTGATATTTAATCATTATTGAGGCTTTTATAACTTCCTTCAAAGAAAACATTTGAAACACCATTAAGAGTAGTTTCTACCTCTAAAAGTATCACTAAACACTAAGAGCCTCTTCCAAAGTTATGATACCAAATATGTTGTATCTTGCCATCAATCCAAAAAAGAACATGTTGTTTTTGAAGATCTTCATTTCTATTTTGTCGTCTTGAAGGTTGAGATAGTTATAATATCTCGTTTGATAAGTTAGTAAATAATAATTCTTGAGTTGAATTTGTTGGCTGTTGATTCTCCATCTCTCTAGTACTAGAAAATTCAAAAGAATAGCAAGCAATGATATAAGATAGAATGAAATCTCTATTGAACTTGCTTTAATTTGTAGTAAAGATTTTTTTGACTGTTCATCTTAATTTTGATGGATGTTGTTGATGAAACGCATTAACTTTTATTGATATATTTGCTAGCTCATATGTACATTTATTAATATCATATTTGCACCAATGTACAAGATATTCCAGTTGATTTCAATATCGCATTGAATCTAAGATCTCTTCTATCTTAAATTCTTTATTATTATCTACTTCTATAGGAGGCGACAGAATTTGTCTTCTTCCTTGTATATCTATTGTCTTGTATAGCTCAAGCAATGACATATAGAATATAGGATGGATCTTCATAGATTTTATTAGGTATAATTGATAAGCAACTAGATTGATTTGCTCACAAATCGGAAATGGTCTAAATGTATAATAATCCACCTTATCACAAGGACAAATAGTCTTGATATTATGACGAAGTAATCATATCTTATCACCTATGTGGAATTGAGGTTGTTTCTTGCAATAGATATCTACATTGATTTTTTGTTGTTCTTCAACTTCTTTTAATTGTGCCTTCATTGTTGCATATAGCTTTGACAACTAATTTACCAAATTTTCTATTATAAGATTATCAACTTTTGAAAAGTCAAAAGTATCAAGTTGTGGATGATAACCATAATTGGTAAAAAATAGAGTTTATTGTATAGAAGAGTATACTAAGTTATTGTAAGCAAATTCTATCAATGGCAAAAAAATTGTCCAATCATCTTAATGATAGTTGATGGTAAACCTCAAATATTGTTTCAAAATTTGATTTATCCATCAATTTGAAGATAAAAAGTTGAAAATAGTTTTATATCCACCTTCAATATTCTAAAAAGGATTCTTCAAAATCTAGATACACATTACATCCTTCTATTTGATATAATATCCCTTGATAATCTATGATAGCAATAGATATTGTCAAAGAAAAGTTTAACTGTTTCTTTATTTATGATAGATTTTGTATATAATATAAAATGTGCTATTATGATGAAATAATCTATAAATATAGAATCATATGATTTTGAATTTAAAAGATTGATAATAAAATCTATAGAGATAGAAGACTATGGTTTTGCAATATAGATAAGAGTTAGAGAAGTTTGTAAGATCAATGATAAGAAGTTTTTAATCTTGAATAAATATCACATGATTGCTTTTCACATTTGAAGCCACCAAAAATCTCTTGATATTAGTTCCAAAGTCTTATTGTATCCAAAATGGCTTGCTGTAGGAAAGTTGTGATGAGATTCAAGAGCACATAGTTGTATTTTTCTTTTTGGAATATATAAGCATTCTTCAAAATAGAATAGATTGTTCTTAAACTCAAACTTAAAAGATTTATTAAACTTAGATGAATTATTTTGAATATCATAAACAAGAAGGTCTAAAGATATATTTGATTGGATTTATTTAATAAAATTTGAATCAACAATCAATGTTGATTTTATTACTCAAAGATGAAATTATTTTGGCTTTAATAAAATTATCTTTTGTTCAACAAAAGCTGCATCTTTTTCTTTTGATGCAAGGTAAGAATGTCTAGAAAGGGCATTGGACAAACCTTATTGTTTTTTTAGCCATTAAGTAATAATGAACTCAAATCTTGACAAAGACATATTCCAACGAGCCTGGCAATGATTCAAAACAGGTGCTGGCATGAAATATTTGAGGTTTTTATGATCCATATATATAGTGATTAGATTAGAAGCGCCTTTTAGATACTAATGTTATTCTTCAATAGAATCTATGATTGCAAGAAGTTCTTTGTTATGGATCTTGTAGTTAATCTCTGCTATTAAAAAATTTTCTGAATAAAAAGCTACTGGATGAAATTTGTCATCTGCTCCCATTTAAGATAATATTGTATCCAAGGTAAAATCCAATACATCTATTTTCATAAAAAATACTGTGAAGAAGTCGACAAGATAGAAGATAAATATAAAAATAAAAACTATCTTCAAAGCTTCAAATGATGCTTTCGCATTCATACTCTACTTGAGTTTTTTTATAAGATAAGTATATTAATAGAATTACAACTTGAAAAAAATTCTTGATGAAGATTTAATAATAATTGGCAAATTCTAAAAAATATTGCGTATTTTTTATTGTTCTTGAAATCTTCTGGTCTATAATTGTCTGAACTTTCTTAAGATCCATCTTTAGACCATCATTTGAAATGATATACCTTAAGAAATTAACTTAAGTGGTGTAAAATATATACTTTTTCATCTTAGTATATAATCATATATCTCTAAGTTTTTATAATATATGACAAACATGAAGTTTATGTTCTTCTGTGTTCTTAGAGTAGACTAGAATGTCATTTAAATAGCAAATAACAAAACTATTAAGAAATTCATAAAAAATATTATTCATAAGATGTTGAAAAGCAGCTAATTTATTTATAAGTTTAAAAGGTATGACATTATATTTGAAATGCCCATATCTAGTTTGAAATATAATCTTCTATTTATCACCTTTTTTAATGCGGACCAAATTATATATTTTTTATAGATCAATTTTTGTATAGAGTTTTATTTAACTGAGTTGATTAAAAAGTCTTAAAATCAAAGATAAAGGATATTGTCACGGACATAAGATTTATTCTAATAATTATCTAATTAATATGAATAGGTAGAAGTAGATAAAAATCAATTGATTTTATAAAATCTTATAGAGAAGCTTTTTATAAGCTTCATAGATGTGGATTCACCTTTATACATGTCTATAAGTGATTGGTAGGTTAGAAACTTGGCCAACAAGCTAGCCACATGTCACACATCTTGGTAGCTTGTGAAATAACCTAAATACATGGTGCATTTATAAAAAATTTGTCTTACAAGTTTGACACATGTCTTGTAAGTTTAATATGTATTTTGCAAATTGCACACATATTGGAGGTTCTATAGAATGTCACCATGTAATTCTTAAATAGATAGTGTATATAGAAATAAGAATGAAGCCTTCTTCACTCATATCAATGCCTTTCTTATTCTTAGTCTTATTTTAAGAATCTCTAGTCTTCTTGTCTTTGGCAATAACTATTCTAGTTTTAATATTATTCCATTTTTATATGATTTCTATTCTTTTGAGTAACATAAGAATATATTGATATTTTGTTCTTTTATGATTCATGTCTTTAACAATTTGACAAGAATAAAGATTCATTATTCCTATTTTTTATTTAAAAAATAAATGGATTATTTCATTTCTATTGTTATACTTGAAGGTTATAAACTATCCACTTTTAAATTAACATTTTTTATTTTTTAATCTTAAATTTTTTCTTTGAAAGAGAGTAGATCATTTTTCTTTGTAAAATTTTTTTATTTAATATTAGAAGTTGCAGAAAATCCTTCTCTAATTCAAATTAAAGAATTATTAAGTTATCTAAGATAGAAGAAAATATCATGGATGTTACACTTAACAGAAATAAAAATAGATTTATAACTATTATAAATCTTCAAGAGCTTGTCAACACTCTTAGAGTGGAAATTTCATGAATCACTAATGCCAATCATAGAAGCACCATTTATATGTTTGTAAAAGAAGTCTAGAGCTTATGCCAAGAAATTATACAATTGAGAAAAGCAAGTAAATTGGCCTTACAATCAAATACAAAAAGTCTTACTTCTATAAGTATGATGGAGGCAAAGATTAATATGCCTAAGAAATTTGATGGAACAATATCAAAATTTCAAATATTTCTACAATAAGTCAAACTATATCTAAGGTTGCATCTTTTCCAATATCCTAATGGATTTACTTAAGTTGGATTTAGAGGTGCACTTTTACATAGAAGTGCTCTTTTTTAATTTGCACATTTGATGAGAAAAGATTCATGACTTCTTTATGATTTGAATTCATTTCTTAAAGTATTTATGACCATATTTTGTCACAGACATAAGATTTATTCTAATAATTATTTAATTAATAGAAATAGATAAAATAAATTAATTTGATAATATCTTATAGAGATGCTTCTTAGAAGCTTTAAAGATATGAAATCACCTTTATACATGTCTATAGGTGATTGGTAGGTTAGAAACTTGGTCAATAAGCTAGCCATGTATCGTACATGTTGGTAGCTTGTAGAACAAGCTAAGTACATGGCACATATGTAAGAAACTTGTTTTGTAAGTTTGACACATGTAAGAGGTCCTATAGAATGCTGCCACATAGTTTTTAGATAGATAGTATTTATAGAGATAAGAGAGAAGCCTTCTTCACTCTTGTTAACTCCTTTCTTACTTTCAGTTTAGTTCAAGAGTCTCATGTATTTCTAATCTTTGGCAATAGCCATTCCAATTTTTTCTTAAATATACATATTTCTTTATTTCTATCTTGTTATTTTCTTTTGACATAGTTTTTACTAACTTATGCATCTATTTTAGTTTGTGTCCTTGACAGATTGACAAGAATGAAGTTACAGTATCAAAGCTTTGTCTCTTTTTGATTAAGAGTGGATTACTCTTTTCTCTTGATAAAACATTAACATATTAGAAGTTGTAGATTATCCACTTCTTTATTAATATTGTTCTTAGAATTTTTTCTTTTATTTTTGAGAATTTTATTTTATAATAAGAATAGATATTTTTTCCTTTTTTATTATGGTATCATGGCAAAGGTTGCTGAAATAAAGAATGCAATGGCACAAATGCAAGAGCAAATGAGAAAATTAATGCTCGCAATGCATCAGCTCAATACACCATCACAAGAAGTAAGAAGATTAGTAGGAAGTGAAGATATAAAAATGATTTGAGCTACTTCAAGTCATATCACTTCACCTACGATTGAACACCATTCAAGCATCAAAGAACCAAAAATAAATTTTCCGAAGAAGTTTGATGGCACCAGATATAAGTTTTGTGGATTCAGTAATCAAATACAACTAGTGATTGAACTTCAATTCCAAAGTTATCCAACCTAGGGATCACAAGTCAGGTTTATTCAAACACTATTGTTAAGTTCTACTTTATCATGGTCTTTTTCTTTTTTTGAATGTTGTGATCTAGTATTAGATAATTTGGAGGTATTTTTAGTGAAATTTTGATTTACATATGGAGAACATGATACAATTCATGTCACAACCAATAAGATCCACATCTTGCAAAAAGGCAATCGATTAGTGACATCATATGCTTCACGATTTTGACAATTAGTAATTGATATCAAGTAGAATGATGCTCCACTTATTAGCCAATTTTTCTATGGATTATAATATGAGGAAAAGAAATTGATACTTAACTTACTCGATCTTTAGACATTGAGTCAAGCAATTGATTTTGTTGAGAAGTGTGACAATCGGCTTTTTGAATTTTGATCGGAGATCTATACAAGGGAGCCCTAATGTTACTACAATATAATGGCAACATCAACATCTTCTCAATACATACATTCAGAAGTAAAAGACATGCAAATTGACGCAATATGTTTTAAACCTCTTATCGAACAAGAAAAGACTCATCGTCATCAATAAGGATTATACTTATATTATTGAGAACATAAGCACACTATTTAATATTATCCAAAGAAATGACGCAACTACAAGATGAAGAGTATGACTGTCAAAAAAGATAATATGTCGAAAAACGAGTTTGTCCATTTACAATAGGGACTCTGCAGCTGGAATCTTGTACAACTCCTAATAAAGGTCCTATCTTCTCCTCAGAACCCTCTCCTTGTTTTATAATAGATGTCTCTTTGGAACCTAAAAATCACAAAGCCTCTGCCTTATCAAATTCAGGAGCCTCAACGTGTTTTTTAGATAAAGAATTTGTTAAAAGTTGTAGAATACTTTTAGTACAAAAAACTAATTCCATACATGTAGAAGTCATAGATGGTTGCCCGTTATCTTCTAAAAATATTACTCATGAAATCTTTCCTATAAATATAATAATAGATGATTATAATAATTGTGTAGTCTTTAATATAATTAAATCTCCCTCTAATCCAATTATTTTAGATTTATCATGGCTAAAAAAGTACAATCCTTGAGTAGATTAGATTTCTCGTAGACTTGACTTTTTTCAAAGTATTAATAAGAGTCCCGTAAATCAAATAACAAACCATAAGCCTAGTATAGTAAAATCCATACTTATAGATGCAAAAGCTTTTATGAATGAAGCAAAAGAAGGATCATCTTTTGCTATTTATGCTACACCTATTTCTGATGGTGGAAGGACTTCAAGTGGCATTTCAAGCCAGTATCAAGATTATCAAGATGTTTTTGAGAAGAAGAATGTAGACATTCTTTTGGAGCATCATCAATATGATTACTCAATTAATCTCAAAGAGGGAACTCAGTCTCCATTTGGACCGATCTATAATCTATCTCAGAATAAATTGATTGAACTCAAGAAATACATTGATGAAAACTTGACCAAAAATTTCATACACCATTCAAAATTCTCGGCAGGAGCTCCTATCTTGTTTCTAAAGAAAAAGGATGGATCACTATGGATGTGTGTAGATTATCAAAGACTCAACAAGATTACCATGAAGAATAGGTACCTTCTACCTTTGATATCTGGACTTCTTGATCAATTCAATCAAGCCAAGCTCTATACAAAAATAGATCTAAGAAGAGCATACAACCTAGTGCACATTAAAGAAGGTGATGAATGGAAGACTATATTTCGAACAAGGTATGGACATTTTGAATATAATGTCATGCCTTTTGAACTTATAAATCCACGAGCTACCTTTCAACATCTTATAAATGACATATTTTGTGAATTTCTTGATGATTTTGTTGTCTATTATTTAGACAACATTCTGATCTACTCTAAGAACACAAAAGAATATGAACTTCATGTTCGTCGTTTATTACAAAAACTTAGAAATGTAAGATTATATGCCAAGATGGAAAAGTATATATTTCACACTACTCAAGTTGACTTCTTGAGATACATTATTTCAAATAATGGTCTCAAAATGAATCCAAAGAAAGTTCAAACAATCATGGATTGAAAAATTCCAAAAACAATATGAGATGTACAATGCTTTTTGAGATTTGCCAATTATTATTGAATCTTTATCAAGAACTTTTTGTAAGTTGCAACTCCACTTATATGCTTAACTTGTAAATACAAATTCAAGTGGAGCAAAGAAGCAAAAGGATCATTTGAGGCTTTGAAAATAGCCTTTACTTTTGCACCAATCTTATATTACATCGACTTTTTTAAGGTATTTTTTATGAAAACAAATATATCAGACTTTGCTTTGAGGGCAATATTGTCACAAATGGGAGAAGATAACAAACTCCACCCATTAGCTTTCTATTCCAAGAAATTTTTAGCAACAAAGATCAATTATAAAATCTAGAATAAGAACTTCTTGCAATTGTGGATTCTTTTTAAGAATGGCGTCATTATCTAGAAGGCGCTTCTAGTCCAATCATCATGTATACGGATCACAAGAACATTAAGTATTTCATGTCAACACGCTTGTTGAATTATTACCAAGCTCGTTGGAGCATGTCTTTATCAAGATTCAAATTTATCATCACCAATTGGCCAAAAAAAACAACAAGGTCTATTTGATGCCCTTCCAAGACGTTCTCATCTTATATCAAAAGAAGAAAATTCATCTTTTGATCAACAAAGAATGATCCTTTTAAAGCCAGAGTAATTTTATCTTTAAACAATGAAATCAATATTAACTGTTGATTCTATTTTTGTCAAGCAAATCCAATCTAATATGTCTTTAGATCTTCTTGTCTATGAGATTAAGAATAATTCATCTAAGTCTCATGATACTTCCAAATTTGAATTTAAGAGCGATTTGTTCTATTTCAAAAGACGCCTATATATTTTAGAAGACGCAACAAGATTGCATGCTTTAGAAGCTCGTCACAACCTCCTTGCGGCAGAATATTTTGGATATAATAAGACTTTTGAGCTAATATCAAAAGATTTTTGGTGGCTTTAGATTTAGAAGGCTGTTAAAGAATTTGTACAATAGTGTGACATTTGTTCAAGATCAAAAACTCCTCGTCATTGACCTTACAAACTTCTCCAACCATTACCTGTACCAGAACAACCTTGGTCTTCTGTTTCTATGGATTTTATCATGGATCTTCCAAAGTTAAGTTCATATGACTCTATATTTGTGATTGTAGATTATTTTACCAAGATGGTATGTTTTGTATTATATACAAAATCTATTACAGGTGAAGAAACAGCTAAACTCTTCTTTGATAATATCTATTGCTATCATGGACTTCCAAAGGATATTATATCAAAGAAAGGAATACAATTTATATCAAGGTTTTGGAGGATCCTTTTCAAAATATTGAAGGTGGATATAAAATTATCTTCAACTTTCCACCTTCAAATTGATGGACAAATGGAATGAGTAAATCAAATTTTAAAGCAATATTTGAGATGTACCATCAACTACCATTAAGATGATTGGACAATTCTTTTGCTATTGACAAAGTTTGCTTATAATAATTTGGTACATTCTTCTATTCAACAAACTCCATTCTTTACAAATTATGATTATCACCTATAATTTGATACTTTTAACTTTTTAAAAGCTGATAATCCTACGACAAAAGATTTGGCAAATCGGTTGTCAAAGCTACATACAATAATGAAGGCACAATTAAAGAAAGCTCAAGAATGACAAAAAATCAATGTAGATGTCTATTGTAAGGAACAACCTTGATTCCACATAGGCAATAATATTAGATTACTTTGTCATAATATCAAGACTATCCATCCTTGCGACAAGTTGGATTATGGTAGGCTTAGATCTTTTTTGATTAGTAAATAAATCAATCTAGTTGCTTATCGATTATGCCTACCAAAATCTATGAAGATCTATGCTATATTCCATATTGTCATTGTCATACTGTATTTATGTGCAGTGTGTAAAAATATTATATGGGCGTGACATGGGCTGATGTGGAAGAAAAGGGGAGAATACTCCTCTTGTTGGACCTAAGATTTGGCAATTTTTGAGCAATGAATTTGGAGAAAGATAGCTCTAAGGATATAAAAGCATTTATATTGAAAATTAAAAGGCCTATTTTTTGAATTGTGAGGATTTTAGAACCTATTCACTTGCATGTATTGGAGTTGTGAACAAAAAGTTATGCTTATTTTAGTAGAGTGAGGTCTGCTGCTATTGAAAAGTGATGGCAGAAACTTCAAACTGCCACTGCAAGTTTTATTTTGACTCTTTTTTAGTGAAATTTGTAAAAAGTGTGGAAAATTGTGCTAACTTTCTATCAAGCTATTTTTTATAGCATTTGGAATTGGAGAGAAAAAGTTGTGAGCTTAAGAGTGGGAAAGGATCTGCTGCCATTTGATGAAGAGGGGTAAAGACTTTGTTCAACTATCCAAGTCGGACAGTCTCTTCAACCTCTTTGATATTTTAGGTGCTTATAGTAGCTTATGTAAGCTTTCCAAAAAAATAATAATTAATACATTTGGAGCTTTTATAAAAGATTTATGAGCCATGAAGTGTCATGAGGGCAAATTGTTACTAGGGTTTGAGAAGTAGATTTGACTAATTATAAAATTTGAAGTTTTAGAGGTATATATGTGAAATTTTAAAACAAGTCAAATGATAGAGTGAGCTTTCCAAAACACTATTGTATGCTCAATTTGGAAAAGGGAAGCAACCACAACAAAGGCTGAAGTGAAGAGGAGCTTTGCTGCCTTTGTATTTGCTGGGAATTTTTAGTGCCTATTTCATTTAGCTATAACCTTTAAATAGTAAGACATCTATTTGTGAAATTTAGATATATTTTATAATGAATTATTAGCTTTTTATAGGCTATAAGAACACTTGATTTGACTTTTAGATGAATTTTTAGTGATATATTTAGTTTCAATTTGTTGTATAATTTGTATTCATCATATGCATTTTTATTTGAGATATACTTGAGTATATACATACTTTGTTTATACTTATTATATAAGTATATATACTTATATTTACATCAAGTATTTATACAAAGTATTTTATAAATATTATATATAATATTTATACAAGTATTTGTATAAGTATTATACTAAAGATTATATTCTATTTTTATATAAGTATTATATCAAGGATTATATTCTATTTTATATAAATATTATACCAAGGATTATATTCTATTTTTATATAAGGATTATATTCTAATATTGTATAAGTATAGAAGATACTTGTACGGCTTCCTCTCATGTTTCTTGTTAGTTCTAATAGTAGCTAGGAACCCGGTATTTTTTTAAGGCGAATTCTTTCTACTCGACATATTTGGTGCTTCCATTGAGAGATGCTTTGGGGCTACTAATTTTGACTAAGGCACTATGGAAGATATTAGAGGAGCTTCTTTTAGAGCCAAAGCAAAGATGAACACCATTCTCGAAGCTTTGGCAATGTTTATAGAGCAATATAGAGTTCAAGCTAAAGGCGATGGAGCTACCAAGGCTTTGAAAAGTGTTGTTGATAAGATTGGGAGATTTGATAGAAAGGGCTTCACCAGATTTTTGAAGGTTTATGTTTGTAAGATGGAGGTGCAACAGGTACCTAAGACTCGAATGATATAAACTTTCACACTAGCTGTTGTGCCTGAGATTTGTGAGAGAGTGGAAGAAATTTGAAGGGATACAAATATAACTACTTGGATGACATTTGAAGAGAGATTGCGTGATGAGTACTTTGAAGAAGACTCAGAGAGAATGACCAAAAGATCATTTCTAGAATAGATTGAACAAAGGCCAAGGAATCAAATGGCTCCAAATGAATTAATGAGAGAATTTGAAATAAAGTTTGGTCAATTATCAAGGTATGAGAAGGAACTGTTGGAAACCAAGAAGAATGAGCTATTCTTGCAACTAACTGATGAATATTTGGAAGATTAGTTATTCTTTCATCTAGCAGATGCAACATCTGAGAGTGGTTTTATAAATAATTGGAAGCTAGTAAAAGAAACAATGGGGCTTTTGGTTAAATAATAAAAGATTAAGACTCATGGTTTAATATCAAGATTGGAACCAATGTCTAAATCTCAAAATCTAGTGCCACCTCAAAAAGTGATTAAAACTATTAAGGATGATACTCTTGAGGAATTAATCTAGAACATACGAGATCTAAAAGTAGAAATGACTGAATTGAAGAGATCTCAAATAGAACAAGCATCAAAGAATATTACCATACAAGGAGAAGGAACTGAATCTTATTCTATTACAAGTGAACATAAAGAAATTAAGACTAATTCCTTATCAACTACAAAGGATGTGATTAAAGAAGCTGAAGCTATCAAAAAAATAACTAGATAGAATGATCCAGTTGATATCATTAGTATTAAAATATTTTTATGTGAAAAAAAATATGATCATGATTTATATGATGCTATGGTTGAAGAGAAAAGAGGTAGAATTATTTATGAGGATGATGTTGCTGAGCTTATAAGCAAGAAGAGGTCTCCAAGAAACAAAAAAGTTCAAGAGGAACAAAAGCTAGAGAAGGTGCCTTCTTCTACTCATCTTGGAGATATATCAATATCAAAGGAATGGTGGGAGAAAGACAAAGTGAAGAAGAAGGATGATGCCAACAATGTCAAAGCTGAAGCTATTATGGTAGAAATATTGGATACTCGCATAACTATGAATGAAGAGGAAGAAATTGGCCAGGTATTTGCTCTCAAATGTGATTCTATGGTTAATGATGGCTACCAAAAAGATCAAAAAATTGACTTTAATGAGGTTTATGAAGAGAAAGTTGAAGAAATAGAAGAATTTTTTAATAGAAAAATAGAAAATGAGGTTTTATAAATATTTACGATAATGAATATGAGTAATATAAGGATTATTATGGATACAACATGTATCCAAAATCAAGGTGAATTTGAATATGGAAGAGCGCAAGGCTTAACAAAAGAAGCCCAAACCATCCAAATTCAAGAATGTGTAGTTGAAGAAATAATAAATGAAAAGATGGTTCAGAAGGACACAAAGGTACTTATTTATGTTCATAACTACAACTTTGAATGTGGTGAAGAAAGGAAGGTGGATTATAATCATTTATTTTGGAAAAAAATGAAGCTTGAAGAGCTTGAAGATATGATTTTAGCTATGATTATTCATGGTTCTCAGATAAAAATCATATCTATGAGACTTTTTGACAAAGAAAAATGGTTCATTGAAATAAGCTAGAAATCAATATTAAGAGTTTAAAATAATGTAAAAGATAATAGAATAAGGGTTTTTAATGATACTTGGACTACCAATATAATACATAGAAGAAATTTGCTTAAAGGCATTTTGAGTCATATATAGTTGCAACAATGCAATACAACAAAACATATATATTTTGTGAGTTGGATGATACAATATTGAAGATACATGTGGCTTAAAAGCACATCAAGGCATTTGAAAATTAGAAACTAGGATTATAAATTTTAGGATTTTTGATACAATTTGTGCATAAAAATTAGAGGATTTGGAATTAGGGTAAAGAAATTATAGCCATTTGAAGTTAAGGTGTTAATATGAGACATACTATTATTCTTTTGAATATAAGAGGAGTTTTATGGTAGCTTTTGGAAATTGAAAGATGCAGCTAAAATGGCAATTTCAAAACCTACATCTTTTGTGAAGGAATTATTGCATTTAGAGTTCATATGAAGGAGCTATAGGGCATTGAAGGCGGCACTTCTAAATCAAAGGCAATAAATAAGCGGTTTTATTCATAGGAATGGTTGGAGCCAGAACTTGAGTTTTAAGATGAATTTTTGGCTCAAACTTCTTGGAAAATGTGACATTTTGTGTTAAAAAGCTATACATATAAATTTCGTAGAATTTAAGCTTATAATTTGTGAGATATAAAGAAATTTGTATGCAGGTGTCTAAAGACAAGGGTTTGAAGCGACTGTTAGGGTTTTCAAAATATCTCAAGATCTGCAATGAATTTGCAGTTGAAATTTGTTGTCGAGATTGATAAGAATACATCAGTACCTTATATAAAATTTTACTATGTTTGGACAGTTAAATCAAGAGATATGAAGTGTTGAAATTTGGAAAAATTTCCACGTAAGGATATATAAAGTTTTAGAAGATTTTACCATATTTTGGATGTTGTTGGTTAATTGAGGCTTATATATTTGGTGTAATTGCTCCAAAAGAGAAAAATATATATATAAACTTAGAACTTTCTTTATTTTGAAGCTTGATTGAGAAATTAGTGACAGCCAAAAGCTCTACGCTTTCTTGAGGCAAATTCTCTCTACCTCGACATTGTATTACCTGTTGTCTTGTTTGGAAATGCACCGGGCAACTAGCTATGGAAGATAAAGTTGTGTTTGCTAATAATCAAAAAATCCTAATAGGTTTCACCCATATATAAAGAATATAATTCAAGTTTCAACTCAAAAGTGTTTAAAAACACTCCTCTCAGTAACATCAACCATACATATACTCCAATTGCCTTGTTTCTTTTATAATTAAGTAATTTTTATTTTTCTTTGCAAGTCGTAACCCTAATCAATGAGTTTTCTTAAGCTATAACTTTTAATCCAACCGTCTACTTAGTGTAAAATTTTGCACACAAATATTAGTATAAGCCTTCTATATGCTTAGAAAAATTTAGTCCAATCCAATGTACAAATTGCAAGAAAATGTCCAAAAATTGCATTGATGACACTTGGCCACCAACTTGAAAATTGATGCAAAAATTCCAGTGGTGATTTCTCCTTCTTCTATTGTTAACTTTAGCTCAAACTTGATTTGTAGCTTGATCTTTAAGTCTTCTATCATCACGCCAAAATTTACATTGATCCAATTGGTAGAATTTTAGTTATCACAAAAACCCTATCCAATCCTAAATTACCAACTCCTAACAATCCTTTATATCAAAGCTTAAATATCTCTTGATTACACTACTAGATTAATACAAACATTTGTGTATATTTAGCACACCCAAAAATCCACATAATATCAAATTTTGAATCATAGATGCTATACAAATTATACAAATCAGTCAAGAATGCAAGCCATCATTGTCTTACATAAAATCCAAAATACCAATATAAAACACTGACTTTGAACAGTGATTGCAAAGTCATCTAAAATCCTATGGTAATAAGCTTAATGTCTTTGAAACAAGCTTTAAGCTAGCTATTCAATCTAAAAATTGGATTTACAAAATCTCTTGTATTTTGTCCTAGGCAGCCGTTTTAGTGGCTAGAGGTCTAATTTCGACCCTGCCCTACAAACGGCCAACCCTTGGATATCAATCTAACCTATCCTAGGGATTTTATAGCTTGATCCTATCCTCAGCTTAATCCTAGTATCAATCATATTAGTAATTTATTCTTTTTAATATATTTTTACTATTTTATGGCCTTTCTAAGACATTAAAAGAATTCCTACAGCTTAGAAGCTAAAATTATTAACTAATTCTTATCTATTAGCTATTAAGTGAAGAAAATAAATTAAGAGGCTTTCATAAAAATCTTGTTAAAATATGTTGAATTCTTATTGAACTAAAATAATAGAGTATTAATTAAAAAATCATTTTTAGTCATAGTTTTGCCATATAATTGTGTCACAACATGACAACATGTCACTACTCCAGCCATATAAGACAATGGATATATAAGGAAGAAGACAAATGCCACCGCCTCCTATAGAAGTGGATAACAATGAAGATTTTGAGATAGAAGAGATTTTAGATTCAAGGCGATACCAAAATTGATTAAAATATCTTGTGCATTAGCGTGGGTACAATATTAGTGAATGCACATGGGAGCCAACTAGGAATCTAGCAAATGCATCAGCAATAGTCAATGCATTTTATTGACAACATCCATCAAAATTAAAATAAAGAATCAAGAAAATCTTTGCTATAAAGCAAAGCAGGTTTTATAGAGGTTTCATTCTACCTTATATTTTTATTTGTTATTTCCTTGAATTTGTTCATGCTAAAGAAATGGAGGATCAACAACCAGCAAATTCAGTTCAAGAGCCATCGTTTGCTGACTTATCAGATGAGACATTACAATTATTACAATCCTCAAGAACAACATGTCCTTCATCAAATAGATGGCGAAATACAATATATTTGGTATCACGACCTTGGAAGAGACTCGATGTTTGGTGATACTTTTAGAGGTAGGAACTATCCTTGATGGTATTCTAAATATTTTTTTTGAAGGTTGTTATAAAGGCCTCAACAATGATCAAATAACAAGGTGGTCCTCTTGCTCTAGTATGAAACACTATTGATGGGTGAAAAAACCTATCAACTACCTTAAAAAAAAACAAAGATCGAAGTATGTAGCAAGTACAATTCAACGTATCCTAGACTTTCTCAATATATAATTACCTCTCCTCGTGGACCTTATTGCTAGAAGAAGGAATAATGTTACGGACATAAGATTTATTCCAATAATTATCTAATTAATAGAAATAGATAAAATAAATTAATTTGATAATATCTTATAGAGAACCTTCATAGAAGCTTCATAAACATGGAATCACCTTTATACATGTTTATAGGTGACTGGTAGGTTAAAAACTTGGTCAACAAGCTACTCATATATCACACATATTGGTAGCTTATAGAACAAACTAAATACATGGCACACATATAAGAAACTTACCTTGTAAGTTTGACATGTATAAGAGGTTCCATAGAATGCGGCCACATAGCTCTTAGATAGATAATATTTATAGAGATAAGAGTAAAGCCTTCTTCACTCTGATGAATTCCTTTTTTGCTTCCAATCTAGTTCAAGAGTCTCATGTATTTTCTAGTCTTTGATAATAGCCATTCTAATTTTTTCTTGAATATACATCTTTATTTCTATCTTGTTATTTTCTTTTGATATGATTTTTACTAACATATGCATCTGTTTTAGTTCATGTCCTTGACACATTTGGAGAATGTGATTGAGAGAAGGTAGTACAGATCAAGCTCTTATCTTTATGACAAGGATCACAGTCAACCATAACATATACTACAAAATTCCAAAACCTTGCTTGCAATGTGCAGTAGAACAACAAAGCCTTTATCAATCAGTTTTGTTATGGATTGAAGGATAGTGTCAAAGATTTATTATTAATAATATCAAAAGCAGACTCTTTAGAATAATTTATGACTCAAGCCATTATATGGAATAATTATTTATTTAAAAAACATCAAGAATATAGATTTGATTGGAGAAGAATAAGTCAATTAATGACAACTCTCAAGTTTTCAGAAACTTATTTGATTAAGTTAAAACTAATGCAAATTGATGCAATATGTTTTAAATCTCTCACCAAATAAGAAAAGACTTGATATCATGAAAAAGGTTTGTGCTTATATTATAGAGAAGCTAAGCACATTATTTAACATTATCCAATAAAATAATATAATTATAAAATAAAAAATATGGTTGCAAAAAAAGATAGTATATTAAAAAATAAATTTTTTTAGCTACAATAAGGATTGTCTGGCTGGAATCATATACAACTTATAAAGGTCTTATTCTCTCCTCAGATTTTTCACCTTATTTTACAATAGATATATTTTTAGGACCTAAAAATCACAAAATCTTTGCCTTATTAGATTTAAGAGCCTTAGCTTGTTTTATAGACAAAGACTTTGTCAAAAAATAAAAAATATCTCTAGTCAAAAAAACTAAATCCATGCATGTAGAAATTATAGATAATGATTTATTGTCTTTTGGAGATATTATCCATGAGACTATTCCTTTAAATATAGCAACTAAAGAATATAATAGCATAATAATATTTAATGTGATTAAATCTCCTTTCAACTTTATTATTTTAGGATTATTGTGATTAGAAAAGTATAATCCTCAAATAGATTGGATTTCTTATAACCTTGATTTTTTTTATAATTTAATCCAAAATTTCATTAGTGAAGTAAACATATATAATTTTAATACATCCAAATCTTTATTAATATGTACAAAAGCTTTTATATATACAACAAAAAAAAGATCATCTTTTGCTATATATGCTACATCTATTTTTGATACTAAAAATACTACAAGTGGTATTCAAAGCCAATATCAAGATTTTCAAGATGTTTTTGAAAAAAAAAACGTAGATATTCTTCTAAAATATCAATCTTATAATTATTTAATTAAACATTAAGAAAGAGTTCAACCACCATTTGGACCAATTTATAGTTTATCACAGAACAAGTTGGCTACATTGAAGGAATATATTGACAAGAACTTAGCTAAGAACTTCATATACTATTCAAAGTCTCCAACAAGAGCTTCTATCTTATTTGTGAAGAAAAAAGATGAATCCTTGGGGATGTGCATAGATTGTTAAGGAATTAATAAGATTACCATTAAAAATAGGTATCCTTTATCTTTGATTTTAAAACTTTTTGATCAACTTAGTCAAATAAAGATTTATATAAAAATAGATTTGCTAGGAATATATAATTTGATCCACATCAAAAAAAGTGATAAATAGAAGACTGCATTTCAAACTAGGTATGGACATTTTGAATATAATGTCATTCCTTTTGGACTTATAAATGCAGCAGTTGCTTTTCAACATCTTGTAAATGATATTTTTTGTGAATTTCTTGATGATTTTATTATCTACTATTTGGATGATATTTTAATCTATTTTAAGAATACAAAAAAACATGTACTTTATGTTTGTAGTATATTACAAAAACTTAGAGATGCATGATTGTATACTAAAATAAAAAAGTGTGTATTTCATATTATTCAAGTTGACTTTTTAGGATATATCATTTCAAATGATGGTATCAAGATGGATCCTAAGAAAGTCCAGACAATCATAGATTGGAAGATTTCAAGAACAATAAAGGACGTATAATGCTTTTTAAAATTTGCTAATTACTATCAAATCTTCATGAAGAATTTTTCTTAAATTGTAGTTCCATTTATACACTTAACTTGTAAGAATAAATTTGAGTGGAGTAAAGAAATAGAAGCATTTTTTGAAGCTTTATATATAACTTTTATTTCTACACCAATCTTGTATTGCGTCGGCTTTTTTAAGGCATTTTTTATGAAAATAAATATATTAGACTTTACTTTAGACATGATATTATTATAAATAGAAGTAGATAACAAACTCCACCTAATAGTTTTTTATTCTAAGAAATTTTTAGCAATAGAGATCAACTATGAAATCTATGATAAAAAAAAACTTCTTTCAATTGTAGATTCTTTTTAAGAATGGCATCATTATCTAGAAGACGCTTCTAGTCTAATTATCATAAATACAGATTACAAGAACCTTGAATACTTTATTTCAATATGCATGTTGAATTGTTGTCAAGTTCATTGGAGCATGTCTTTGTCAAGATTTGAGTTCATTATCATCTATCAGCCAAGAAAACAATAAGGTCTATCTAATACCATTTCTAGACGTTCTTATCTTACATTGAAAGAAGAAAATTCAACTTTTGATCAATAAAGAATAATCCTCTTGAAGCCAAAATAATTTTATCTTCAAGCAATGAAATCAATAGTAATTGTTGATTCAACTTTTGTCAAGCAAATCTAATCAAGTATGTCTTTAGACCCTCTTATTTATGAAATTAAGAATAATTCATCTAAGTCTCATGATACTTCTAAATTTGAGTTTAAAAATAATCTATTCTATTTTGAAGGATGCTTATATGTTTCAAAAGATGAAGCATAATTATATGCTTTTCAAGCTTGTCACAACTTCCGTATAACAAGCCATTTTAGATATAACAAACTTTGAAGCTAATATTGAGAGATTTTTAGTAGCCTCAAATATAAAAGGCTGTTAAAAAATTTGTACAATTTTACAATGTTTGTTTAAGATCAAAAACTCCTTATCATCAATCTTACAGACTTCTTCAATCATTATCAATATCAAAATAACCTTGGTTGTCTGTTTCTATAGATTTTATCACAAATCTTTCAAATTCAAGTTCATATGATTTTATATTTGTGATTGTAGATGGTTTTATCAAGATGGCATATTTTATATTATGTATAAAATCTATCATATATAAAGAAACAACTAAACTCTTCTTTGAAAATATCTATTATAATCATAAATTACCAAAGGATATTATACTAGATAGAAGGATGCAATTTGTATTAAGATTTTGGAAAATCATTTTCAAAATATTAAAGATAGATTTAAAACTATCTTTAGTTTTTTATCTTTAAATTGATGGACAAATAAAATAGATAAATCAAGTTTTGGAATAATATTTAAAATATACCATTAACTATCATGAAGATGATTGGACAATTTTTTTGCCATTAACAAAATTTGCTTACAATAACTTAATATATTCTTTTACTTAACAAATTTCATTCTTTAGTAATTATGATTATCATCCACAACTTGATATTTTTGACTTTTTAAAAGCTGATAATCTTGTAGTGGAAGATTTAGTGAATCGATTGTTAGTACTATATGCAACAATGAAGGCACAATTTAAAAAAACTCAAGAATGATAAAAGATCAATGCAGATGTCTATTGCAAGAAATAACCTTAATTTTATATGGACAATAAGATATGGTTACTTCATCATAATATCAAGACTATATGTCCTTATGACAAGCTGGATTATTGTAGGCTTGGACCATTTTTTATTTGTAAGCAAATCAATTCAATTGCTTATCAATTAAGCCTATTAAAATCTATGAAGATCCATTCTATATTCCATGTATCACTGCTCGAGTTATACAAGATAGTAGATATATAAAGAAGAAGACATATTCCATTGCCTCCTATAGAAGTGAATAATAATGAAAAAGTTGAAGTAGAAGAGGTCTTAGATTCAAGGCGACATCAATATCGGGTGGAATATCTTATATATTGGCATGGATATGATATTAGTAAATATACATAAGAGCCATTCAAAAATCTAATAAATGCATAAGCAAAAGTCAATATGTTTTATCAACAATATTCATCAAAATCAAGATGAAGAGCCAAGAAAAGCTTTGCTATATAATAAAGCAGATTCAATAGAGATTTCATTCTATCTTACATCATTTTTTGCTATTTTCTTGATTTTTTCTAACGCCAAAGAAATGAAGAATCAACAACCAATAAACTCAACTCAAAAGCTATTATTTATTGATTTATCAGATAAGACATTACGACTATCACAATCTTTAAGACTACAGAATAGAAATGAAGATCCTCAAAAATATCATGTTCTTGCTTTGATTGATGGCAAGATACAGCATGCTTGATATCACAACCTTGGAAGAGAGGACTACTTTGATAATCATTGTAATATGGGATACCATTGATGGCTGAGAAGAGCTATCAACTACCTCCAAAAAGAATAATAGATTATTGATGACTTAATAATCTATGTACATCTGCAAGGATTCATCTTTTTTCTTCACAAATAAGATAGAAGCTCCTGCTAGAGACTTTGAATGATGTATAAAGTTCTTAACCAAGTTCTCATCAATATATATTCTTTCAGTGCAACCAACTCATTCTGTGATAAATTATAGATTAGTCTAAATGGTGGTTGAACTCTGTATGTCCCACCAATGGATCTTAATTGGTGGATTGATTAAAAATATAAACTTAAGTCGTTTAGTTATACAAATATTATGATTAGAGAGATTTTTTTGACTATTTAAGTATTTATTAGAATTTAGAAGTATTTATAAATATAAAAGTCTTATTATAAGAAAAGTTATAAAAATAGAATCTTAATAAGTCTTGGAGGCAATTATTTTAGTTGATTTAGTATTTTTACTTATTATTAAGTATTGAAAGTTAGTTATTGAGACCAATGTCTACATTGGCATTCTAACTATATATATTATTCATTAAAAACCTATAAATGTTATTTAATTTAGAATTATTTATAAATATAAAAATATTATTAGAAAAAAAGTTACAAAAATAGAAACTTAATAAGTCTTAGAAGCAATTATTTTAGTTGATTTAATATTTTTACTTATTATTAAGTATTAAGAATTAGTTATTAAGACCAATGTCTATATTGGCCTTCTAATTACATGTATTACTTATTAAAAACCTATAAATTTTACTTAGTAGGTAGAAGAAGCATGAGGAAGAAATCTCATGTCTTTTTAATTATTTTTATAGAAAATAGGATTTTGAGTTGATTTTTATTGATTTTATTATTATAAAAAATTTCCAAGGTAGAATCAAATAGTCTCAAATTGATATTATCATCATAGAAATATTATAGAGACTTTTAGAATTTATTTAGAATTTATTTAGAATTTATTTAGAATTTTTAGAGTAATTTTGAAGACTTCGGTAAAAATGAGTTTTACCACCTTGGGAGCCATTATGAAGAAATGGAGCAAGATTTGAAGGCCATACAAGATTCCTAAGCTAATAGGGTATTTTTGAACATCATAATGAGGTCAAAAATGCAAAATTATTAGTTCTACTAGTATAAAATAGGAGGACCATCAGCTAGTATAATCTTTGTAGGAAGGAAGGTGCACAAGTTCCATATGGGTTGTAGCACCTTAGATGTAGGTAGGAGGATAAGACTAAGGCCTCGTGGCCTCTCTAGGACACCTTGTGAAGGTAAAATTCTCTCCTCAACCCAAGTTATAAGGTGGCCTCAATTAAGAGTTGCTTATAACTTGTGGTGTAAAGTATAAGGAGCAATAAACAACAATGAAGGAGAAGAACAACACAAAACAAGTAAAATGTGTGCAATTAAGTAATTGCACACTACAAAACTAGTCACAGTCTGTTCACTAGATTTTCACCTAGTAAAAAATAAAAATAAAAAAATAAAAATTATATTTTCTAGTAGGTAATTTTTTTATCTTTCCAATGATATAAAAAACATGTAAATCTAAGTTACTATGAGTAAGTTATGATAATTCAAAGTTAGAAGGTAAACAATGAAAAAAGTTAAGTAGAAATTTTTACCTCAAGGATAACTTGTTACAAGATCATGGGTTCGAACCTCACCAAGGCTCACAAGTAGTGTATATGGGTGTCCTAGAGGGGCCACGAGGTCTTAGTCTTATCCTCCTACCTACATCCAAGGTGCCGCAACCCATATGGAACTTGTGCACTTCCCTTCGTACAAGGACTACACTAGCTGCTGGTCCTCCTATTTTATACTAGTAGAACTAATAATTTTGCATTTTTGACCTCATTATGATGTTCAAAAACACCCTATTAGCCTAGGAACCTTTCATGGGCTTCAAATCTTGCTCCATTTCTTCATAATGACTTCCAAGGTGGTAAAACTCATTTTTACCAAAGTTTTCAAAATTGCTCTAAATTTTTTTAATAAATTCTAAATAAATTCTAAATAAATTCTAAAAGTCTCTATAATATTTCAAAGATGATAATATCAATTTAAGACTATTTTATTCTACCTTGGAAATTTTTTATAATAATAAAATCAATAAAAATCAACTCAAAATCCTATTTTCTATAAAAATAATTAAAAAGACATGAGATTTCTTCTTCATGCTTCTTCTACCTATTAAGTAATATTTATAGGTTTTTAATAAGTAATACATGTAATTAGAAGGCCAATATAGACATTGGTCTTAATAACTAACTCTTAATACTTAATAATAAGTAAAAATATTAAACCAACTAAAATAATTGCCTCTAAGACTTATTAAGATTCTATTTTTGTAACTTTTCTTCTAATAAGATTTTTATATTTATAAATACTTCTAAATTCTAATAAATACTTAAATAATCAAAAAAACTCTCTAACCATCGTATTTGTATAATTAAATGACTTAAGACTATATTTTTAACCAATCCACCAATTAAGATCCATTGGTGGGACTCACATATCCATATATACTACTTGTGAGCCTTGGTGAGGTTCAAATCCATGATCTTTTAACAAGTTATCCTTGAGGTAAAAATTTCTACTTAATTTTTTCCATTATTTACCTTCTAACTTTGAATTATCATAACTTATTCACAATAACTTAGATTTATATGTTTTTTATATCATTAAAAAGATAAAAAAACTATCTAGTTGAAAATATAATTTTTACTTTGATTATGGTGTTTAAATTATATAGGACCTAAATGTTTAGTATAAAGCCTTGAGAGGAGATTGGAGAACAAAGATGAAGATCTAAACTAATATAAGACTTATTTGGAAGGATAAAAGAAAAGTATAGAGGAATGTAGGCAAGAGATGAAGCTTTTCATTCCTATTAATTGATGGTTATGTCCAATAGACTTTGAAGAGGCTGTCTACAAAAAGAACAAGAATTTTGACAATTTAAAAGAAGGCATTCAAAAATCAAAGATTATAATTAAAAAGCTTGTTTTTTTTAATTACAATTTTGGTATAAAAATTGAGAAATTTGGAGTTGTTATAAGGGAGGAGTAGATGCTTGAAATTAAGATATACAAATCATATATACTATCACTCTTTTGAAGATATAAAGAATTTTATGAGAGCTTTTAGAGATTAAAAAATGTGGTTGGAGAGAAGATTTCAAGATCTACATTTGATATAGAAGAATTATTACATTTAAAATCCTGAAGAAAAAGACATTGGAAGTCAAAGACAACAGATTGAATTCCAAGGTAGTAAGTAGACTATTTTATTGATAGTGATGATTTCTGCCATATCTTGAGCTTCTAGACGAATTTTTATCTAAAAAATATTAAAAAGATAAATTATTATGTTAAAAAGCTATAAATTAAAATTTTATAGCATTTCGACTTTTAATTTGTGAGATATGAAGAATTTAATATGCAAGTGTTTATAAAGAAGGATTTGAAGCTATAATTAGGATTTTGATAATATCTAACAATTAATAATTAAGCAATATTTAAAAAAATTTGTAGTAGATATTAAAAATATATTAGTATTTCATATAATATTTGAATAGATTTATACAATTGGATTAAAAATTATGGATTATTAAAATTTGAAAAAAATTCTCTTTTTATAAATGAATGAGGATTTTAAAATATTTTATTATATTTTGAATATTTTATAAAAGTAAGACTTATATATTAGATATAAGAGTCCTATGAAGAAGATTTTTTATAAATTTGGAGATTTTATTATTTTGGATCTTAATTGAGTAATTAATGGCAGCTAGAAGCTTAGTGCTTTTTTGAAGCAAATCGTCTCTACTATAACAATGTCAAGTCTTTTCTTGTTTGCTGAGAGGTTTAAAATGTATTGCATCAATTTGCATTGGTTTTGGCTTAGTCAAATAAGTTTTTGAAAACTTAGGAATTACTATCATTAATTGACTTGTTCCTCTCCAATCAAATCTATGTTCTTGACGTCTTTTGAATAAACAATTATCACATGCAATGGCTTGAGCAATAAATTATTTCAAGGAGTCTACTTTTGATATTATTAGTAATAAATCTTTAATGTTATCCTTCAATCTATAACAAAATTGATTGATAAAGGCTTTGTCATTCTACTCCACATTACAAGCAAAGTTTTGAAATTTTGCAGCATATGTTGTAATAAACTGTGATCCTTGTCATAAAGATAAAAGCTTGGTTTTTGCTATCCTCCCTCAATTACTTTTTTTAAATGTGGCCATAGTTATTTTAAAGAATGAATTCAAATCATTAAAAAATTATGAATTTTTTTTTGTCAAAGGTACAAACTAAGAAAGAGCACTTCCAAATGAAAGTGCGCTTATAAATCTAACTTGAGTAAATCCATTAGAATATTAGAAAAGATACAACCTTAGATATAGTTTGATTTATTGGAAAAATCCTCAAAATTTTGATCTTATTCCATCACACTTCTCAAGCATATTAATCTTTATTTCCTTCATGTTTATAAAAGCAAGACTTTTTAGATTTGATTGTAAGGCCAATTTACTTACTTCTTTCAACTGTATAATTTTTTAGCATAGGCTCTGAACTTCTTCTATAGATATATGAATAGTGCTTCTATAATTGGTATTAGTGTTTTGTAAAATTTCTATCCTAAGAGTATTAACAATCTCTTAAAATTTTGTAATAGTTGCAAATCTATTCTTACTTCCACTAAGTATAGCATCTATGATCTTTTCTTCTATCTTGGACAACTTAATAATTCTTTAATTTGAACTAGAGGAAGGTAATTTATAACCTGTAATATCAAATAAGAATTTCTACAAAGAGAGGTGATTCACTCTCTTTCAAGAAAAAAATAAAATGTTAAAAAGCAAAGAATATCAGTTTAAAGATGGATAGTCTACAACCTTCAAACATTATCATGTTATAACACGTTTATGTAGTGAAAAACATAAACAAGAATGATTTCTACTTAATATTCAATTATCTTCGTTCAATAGGAACTTAAAATACTTAAGAAAAGGTTTTATGAAAGCCTCTTAGATTATTTTCTTATTTTAATAGCTAATAGATAAAAATTAGTTATTAAATTTTCCTTCTAGGTTGTAAAAACTCTTTTATTATTTTTAAAAAGCCATAAGTTAATAAAAATAGGATAGAAGAGATAAATAATTAGTATAGTTGATACTAGGATTAAGTTGAATATAGGATCAAGATTAAAAATTCTTAAAATAAATTGGATTAATACTCAAGGATTGACCATGTATAGGACAGGATTGAAATCAAACCTCTAGCCACAAAAATGGCCACCAAGGGCATGATATCAAGTCCTTTGGAGATCAACAATCAGAGTTGGAGAGTTAGCTTGAAGCTTATTTTAGAAACATTATAATTAAATAGGACAACACATTGTTGTGGTAGAGAGAATCTGCCTCAAGAAAGCACTGGGCTTCTGGCTGCAACTAAATACTCAATCAAGGTCCAAAATAATAAAACCCTCAAAATTTTATAAAAGTTTTTTTTTTTTTTAGGACTATTACACCCAATACATAAGCCTTATTTCACAAAAAACACTCAACTATATCAAAATATTCTAAATCCTCATTCACCCGTAAGAAGGGAATTTTTTCTAAACTTCATTTATCTATAACTCTTAATCTAACTATTCAAATCTGCTAAAATTTCACATAAAGTATTGATGTGCTTTTAACAACTAGCACAACAAATTTCAACTATTGATTCTTTATTGATCTTTAGATATCGTAAAAACCCTAACAATAGCTTAAAACCCTTGTTTACAAACACCCATGTACTAAATTCTTCATATCTCACAAATCCAATGTCCAAACGCTATAAAACTTTGATGCATAGCTTCTTAGCACAAAGATTCACCTTCTTGAAAAAATTTTGACAAGAATTCGTCGAGAAACTCAAGATATGGCAAAACCCATCACTATGAATAAAACGGCCTACTTACTACCTTGGAATTCAAATTGCTGTCTTTGACTCCCAATATCTCCTTCTTTAGAACTTCTATTGTAAAAATTCTTCTATATAAAGTGTAGAGCTTGAAATCACCTCTCTAGCCGCACCTCCCGATCTCCAAAAGCTCTCATACAACTCCTCCAATCTTCAAAAGAGTGACAATAGGTACAAATTGCACACCTTAACTTCAAGTGCCTACTTCTCCCTCATAAAAACTCCAAATCTCTCAGTTTTTATACCAAAATTGTAGCCCAAAAAACAAGCTTTCTAACCCTAGTCTTTGATTTTTGAATGGCGTCCTTGAAGTCGCCGAAACCCTTATTCTTGTTGCGGGCAGCCTCCTCAAAGCCTATTGGGCATGACCTTTGACCAATAGGAATGAAGAACTTCACCCCTTGTCTTCATTCATCCTCACTTTGTCTTCATCCTTCCAAATAGGCCTCCTAGTAGTTTAATTCTTCTTCTTTGGACCCCAATTGCCTCTCAAGGCTTTATACTAAATATTTAGGCTCTATATAATTTAAAAGCCATAACCAAACTAAGTAAAAATCTAAAATAAATTTTCTTACACCAACTCCCTTTCATTTATTTTACTAATCATTTTAACACACATCTAAACCTATAAACATATTATGCATTTTGAGTGAATTTTACATACTGTAAGCAATTACAGTACGACAACGTAATATGACAATGCAGCAATAGCAGTGAGATAGTCTATTCACTTTTTAAATTCAAAACAAGAATAATGAATCTTTATTCTTATCAAGTTGCCAAAGACACAAATTGAAAGAAGATGTATAAATCAATAAAATCTATATAAAAAAAAATGACAAAATAGAAATAATAAAGTGTATATATTCAAGAAGAAACTAAAATGGTTGTTGCTAAAGATTAGAACATACAAGGACTCTTGAACTAGATTAGAAGCAAAAAAAGAGTTAACAAGAATGAAGAAGGTATCACTCTTGTCTCTATATATACTATCTATTTAAGAGCTATGTCGCAATATTTTATAGGACCTTCAATACGTGTCTAATTTGAAAAACACATGTCAAACTTGCAAGACAAATTCTCTATAAGTGCGCCAAATACTTAGCTTGTTCTACAAATTATCAATATCTACAACATATGGCTATCTTGTTGGCCAAGTTTTTAACTTACCAATCACCTATAGACATGTATAAAGGTGAAACCTCATCTATAAAGCTTTTAGAAAGCTTATTTATAAGATATTATCAAATTAACCTACTTTTATTTACTTCTACTTATCCATATTAATTAAATAATTATTAGAATAAATCTTATGTCCGTAATATAATTATTAATTGTTAATTGTTTTAGAAGAAAATTTGATTGATCCTTGTGGTTTCTTATTAGAAGCCATATTTTAATAATACAAAGTATAATTTTTATAAAAACCAAGAAAAATCTATTGCAAAGACTAAAATATACAATGATATTTTCCAAAAATGTGATAGGAGATCAAACCTTTAATTTTAACTTCAAAAAATATATTTCATTAAGATTTAATATAAAATGATATTCTATTAGATTTTCATCTTCATTATCTAATATATATATATATATATATATATAGACTTATAAATCATTAATTTATTTTTAATGAATTTTTTGATGAAATTATAAATATTATCATTTCGTACTCTTAAAATCAATATATTTAATAAATATTAAATCAAACTTATCTTTTTAATTTAAATACCAACAAAAATATTTTTTAATTAAAATTTCTAAAATTAAAGCTATATATATATATATATATATATATATATATATATTATATAAAGAGATTGAATTTATTAATGGATCAATTATATTTAAATTCTTTTGATAAATACAAATTTTAATACAAATGATATTAATAAAATATTAATAAATTTAATAATTTATATGATTTCTAATCTTTAATATATATATATATATATATATATATATATAGAAAAAAAAATTTAATTTTTTTAATTTTTAATTTTCTTGAATATAAGGACATTTGTTTTTTTTTAAATCATATAATATGATGTGTTGCCAAAATATTGAGTATTAAATAGAAGCACCACTAATTCTTCTTACTCTCTTTTTATTACCACAAGTAGAACTTATTAAATAATTTTACTAAAATATATTATAATTCAACCAAAAAGTATATTTTTTCTTTATATATACATATATATATATATATATATATATATATATACAAGTGTCTATTTAACAACTTCTATATAAAAAAAATATTGCATTAAAACCTCACTCCAAATTACTTGAATAATACTTTCTAAAACATATATTAAAGAGTTTTTCTTAATACACTTTAAAAACTATGTTTTTAGATATTCAATGGAATCTTGAATGTTAGTTATCTTATATATCTTTTATAAAAAATTTGTACAATAATTTTTAATAAAACAAATATATATTCATTCAAATATTATTTAATCTTTTTAATATTTTAAATTCTAATTAAAATTATATCATATATAAATCATTTAATACTTTTTATAAATTTTAATTAAAAAAATAAATTATATTCTCAATTTGAAAGAATTATTTATTTTTTAATCTAAAAATAATATTCAAATTCTTATATAAATTTTTGATAATTATATGTCATATTTATAGCAATTAATATATTACTACTATTTTTATTCTAATCTCTTTTTTACAAAGACAATGTCACGAACATAAGATTTATTCCAATAATTATCTAATTAATATAAACCAATAGAAGTAGGTAAAATAAGTTGATTTGATAATATCTGATAGAAAAGCTTCCTAGAAGCTTCATAGACATGGAATCACCTTTATACATGTCTATAGGTGATTGATAGGTTAGAAACTTGGTCAACAAGCTAGCCACATGGTGCACATATTGGTAGCTTATAGAACAAGCTAGCCATGTGTCACACATATTGATAGCTTGCGAAATAAGTCAAATATGTGGTGCACATGTGGAAAACTTTTTGTACAAGTTTGACATGTGTCTTGCAAATTAGACATGTGTAAGAGGTCCTATAGAATATCGCCACATAACTCTTAGTTAGACAATATTTATAGAGGCAAGAGTGAAGTCTTCTTTACTCTTGTCAACTCCTTTCTTGCTTCCAGTCCAAATTCAAGAGTCTATAGTTTTGTTGTCTTGTGGCAATAGCCATTTTAGTTTCTTTTAATATACATACTTTCTTATTTCTATTTTTTTATTCTTTTTAATAAAAGTTTCATATGTTTATTTGCTTTCATCGAATTCTTGTCCTTGAAAAATTGACAAAAGTATACATATAGTATCAGAGCTTTGTCTTTTCTTGATTAAGAGTGGATTACCCCTTTCTCTTGATAAGACATAAGCATATTAGAAGTTGTGGAGTATTCACTTCTAAATTGATATTGTTTTTAGAATTTTTTCTTTTGAGTGTGTTATTATACATTTCTTAAAGTGAGAGTAGATATCTTTCTTCTTATTGTATTATCATGGCACAGCTTGCAAAAATGAAGAATGCAATGGCACAAATGCAAGAGCAAATGAGAGAGCTAATGCTTACAATGCATCAACTCAGTTTACCACTATAAGGAACAACAAGATTGATAAGAAAAGAAGATACAGAGATGGTTGGAGCTGTGTCAATATCTACACCAAACCATACTACTTCACCTATGATGGAATACTATTCAAACATTAGAGAACCAAAAATTAGTTTGCCTGAGAAGTTTGATGGCACAAGATCTAAGTTTTGAAGATTTGTCAATCAGATACAATTAGTAATTGAACTTCAACCTCAAAATTATCCTATGCAAGGATCTCAAATTAGATTTATTAGTATGTTACTTTTGAGATCTGCTTTATTGTAATTTTCATCTTTTTTTGAACAACGTGATCCAATATTGGATAATTTGGAGGAATTTTTAACGAAATTTTGATCTATGTATGAAAAATATGATGCAATCCGTATTGCAACTAACAAGATTTGTATCCTACGACAAGAGAATCGATCAATGTTGTTATACGCTTCACAATTTTGACAACTAGTGACTGATATCAAGTGGAATGATGCTACACTCATCAGTAAATTTTTCTACAGATTGCAATATGAGGTAAAAAAATTAATGCTCAATTTATCCGATCTTCAAATGTTAAATCAAGCAATTGATTTTGCCGTGAAGTGTGATAATTGACTTTTTGAGTTTCGATCTAAGAGTCGTACAAAGGAGCCTCAATGTTATTATTCAATGGCTACATCAACATCCTCACAAAATGGCATTCGAAAGTAGAAGACATGCAAATTGATGCGGTATGTTTTAAATCTCTTACTGAATAAGAAAATATTCAGCATCGTCAAGGAGGATTATGTTTATATTGTGGAGAACCTAAGTACACTGCTCAACATTGTCCGAAGAAACAACACAACTACAAAATGAAGAATACTGTTGTCAAAGAAGACAACATGTTGGAAAACAAATTTGTCTAACTACAATAGGGACCGTGCAGTTGGAACCTTGTACAATTCCTAATAAAGGTCCTATTCTCTCCTCAAAATCCTCTCCTTGTTTTATAATAGATGTATATTTAGGACCAAAAAACTATAGAATCTCTGCCTTATTAGATTCAAAAGCCTCAGCATGCTTTTTAGATAAACAATTTTTTAAAAATCGTAAAATAACTTTAATACAGAAAACTAAATCAATACATGTAGAAGTCATAGATGGTCGTCTATTATCTTTTGGAGACATCACTCATGAAACCCGTCCTATAAAAATAACAATAAATGGTCATAATAGCTATGTAACCTTCAATATAATTAAATCTTTGTCTAATCTAATTATTTTAGGTTTATCATGGTTAAAAAAATATAATCTTAAAATAGACTAGAATTCTCGTAGACTTGAATTTTCTCAGAATATTATTAAACATCCTGTCGACTAAGTGAAAAGCTACAAGTTTAATATAATAAAACCTGTACTTATAGATGCAAAAGCTTTTATACACGCAATAAATGAAAGATCAACTTTTGCTATTTATGCCACACCCGTTTCTAATGGTGGAAAGACTTTAAGTGGTATTCCAAGCCAATATCTAGATTATCAAGATATTTTTGAGAAAAATAATACAGATATTCTTTTGGAGCATTGTCCATATGATTGTTCAATCGACCTCAAGGAAGGAACTCAGCCACTATTTCGACCAATCTACAGTTTATCACAAGATGAGTTGGCTGAATTCAAGGCGTTTATTGACAAGAATTTGGCCAAGAATTTCATACGCCAGTAGGAGCTCCAATTCTATTTGTGAAGAAAAAAGACGGATCATAGCGGATGTGTATTGACTATCAAGGACTCAACAAGATCACAATCAAGAACAAATATCCATTATCTTTGATATCAGGACTCCTTGACTAATTAAATTAAGCTAAGATCTACACAAAAATAGATCTAAGAGGAGCATACAATCTAGTACGCATCAAAGAAGGAGATGAATGGAAAACTATGTTTCAAATTGGGTATGGACATTTTGAATATAATGTCATGCCTTTTGGACTTACAAATGCACTAGCTGCTTTTTAACATCTCATGAATGATGTTTTTTGAGAGTTCCTAGAGAATTTTGTCATCTGCTACCTAGACGATAATTTGATCTATTCTAAGAATATAGAAAAATATGAAGTATATGTTCATCAAGTATTATAAAAAATTAGAGATGGGAGATTGTACACCAAAATGGAAAAGTGTGTATTTCACACTACTCAAGTTGATTTTTTAGGATACATCATTTCAAATGATGGTCTCATGATGGATCCTAAGAAAGTCCAAACAATCATGAATTGGAAGATTTTAAAGATGGTAAGAGATGTCCAATGCTTTTTGGGATTTGCCAATTATTATCGGATCTTCAACAAAGACTTCTCTCAAGTTACAGCTCCACTTACATTTTTGACTTGTAAAGACAAATTCCAATGGAATCAAGAAGCGGAAGCAGCATTTCAAGTTCTATAGACATCATTTATTTTTCCACCAATCTTGTATAGTGTTGACTTTTTTAAGGTATTTTTTATGGAAACAGACGCATCAGACTTTGCTTTGGGTTCAGTTTTGTTACAAATAGGAACAGATGACAAATTTCATCTAGTAGCTTTTTATTCAAAAAAATTCTCAGCAGCCGAGATCAATTATGAGATCCACAATAAAGAATTTTTTGAAATTATAGATTCCTTTTAAGAATGGAATCATTATCTAGAAGGTGCTTCCAATTCAATCACTGTATATATGGATCACAAGAACCTTGAGTATTTCATATCGCCACACATGTTGAATCATCATCAAATTTGTTGGAGTATATCTTTGTCATGATTTGAATTCATTATCACTTATCGGCCAAAAAAACAACAAGGGTTGTATGATGCCCTTTCTAGATATTCTTATTTTACACTAAAAGAAGGAAATGCAGCTTTTGAGCAACAAAGAATGACCTTGAAACCAAAGCAATTTCATCTTCAAGCAATAAAATTAACATTGACTGTTGATTCAATTATTCTCAAGCAAATTCAATCAAGTATGTCCTCAAACCCTCTTGTTCATGATATCAAGAATAATTCTTTCAAGATTTATGATTCTTCTAAATTTGAATTCAAGAATAATCTACTATAATTCAAAGGACGCCTATATGTTCTAGAAAGAGAAGTACGTTTATGTGTTCTTCAAGCACGTCATGATTTTCCAACGGCAGGACATTTTGGATACAACAAGAGTTTGGAATTTATATCAAAAGATTTTTAGTGGCCTCAAATGTGGAAGGTAGTCAAAGACTTTGTACAATCATATGATATCTGCTCAAGATCAAAGATTCCTCATCATCGACCTTTTGGACTTCTTTAGCCATTATCTATTCCAAAACAACTATTGTCTTTTGTTTCTATGGATTTCATCATAGATCTTCCAAGCTCAAGATCTTATGATTCTATATTTGTGATAGTAGATCGATTCACCAAGATGGCACATTTTGTACCATGCACAAAATCACAGGTGAAGAAACAGCTAAACTTTTTATTGATAATATCTATTACTATTATGGATTATCTAAGGATATTATATCAGATAGGGAAAATCAATTTATGTCAAGATTTTGGAGAATCCTTTTCAAGATCTTAAAAGTGGATATAAAATTATCTTCAGCTTTTCATCCTCAAATTCATGGATAAACAAAGCGCGTGAACCAAGTCTTAGAACAATACTTAAGATATACCATCAACTACCAACAAGATGATTGGACAGCTCTTTTGCCTTGGCAGAATTTGCTTAAAATAATACGATACATTCTTCTATGCAACAAACATTTTTCTTTGCTAATTATGGTTACCACCTACAACTTGATGCTTTGGACTTTTTAAAAGTTGATAATCCAATGGCAGAAGATTTGGCAAATTGTTTGTCAGAGCTACATGCAATAATAAAGGTACAATTAAAAGAAGCTCAAGAACGACAAAAAAATAAATGCAAATGCGTATCGCAAGGAACAACCACAATTCAACATAGAGGACAAGGTATGGTTACTTTGTTACAATATCAAGACTACTCATCTTTATGATAAGTTGGACTATCGTAGGCTTGGACCTTTCCTATTTCTGAACAAATCAATCCAGTTGCATATCAATTACACCTATCGGAGTCCATGAAGATCCATCATGTATTCCATGTATCACTACTTGAACTATACAAGACAGTGGATATATAAGGAAGAAGACAAATGCCACCGCCTTCTATAGAAATAGACAACGATGAAGAATTTGAGATTAAAGAGATTTTAGATTCAAAGCGATGCCAAAATCAATTAGAATATCTTGTGCATTAGCACGGATACAATATTAGTGAATACACATGGGAGCCATCGAAGAATCTAGTAAATGCATCAATAAAAATCAATACATTTTATTGACAACATCCATCAAAATTAAGATAAAAAAATCAAAAAAATCAAAAAAATCTTTGCTATAAAGCAAAGCATGCTCTATAGAGGTTTCATCCTACCTTGTATTATTGTTTGTTATTTTCTTAGATTTTTTTGTGCTAAAGAGATGGAAGATCAACAACTAGCGAATTCAGCTCAAGAGCCATCATTTGCTGATTTACCAAATGAGACATTACGACTATCACAACCTTCAAGACGACGGAATAGAGATGAAGACCCTCAAGAATGACATGTCTTTCCTTGGATTGATGGCAAAATACGTGTTTGGTATCATGACCTTGGAAGAGACTCCCAATGTTTGATGATACTTTTAAAGGTAGGAACTACTCTTGACGATGTTCCTAATCTTTTTTTTTAAGGGAGTTATGAAGGCCTCAATAATGATTAAATAATAGGGTGGTCCTCTCGCCATGGTATGAGACATTATCGATGGCTCAAAGGACCTATCAACTACCTTTAAGGGAAACAAAATTTGACGTATCTTGGACATCCTCAACATGTAATCACTGCTCCTAATGGAACTCGTTCCTAGAAGAGGGAATAGTATCACAGACATAAGATCTATTCTAATAATTACCTAATTAATATAAACCAATAGAAGTAGATAAAATAAGTTGATTTAATAATATCTGATAGAAAAACTTTCTAGAAGCTTCATAGACGCGGAATCACTTTTATACATGTCTATAGGTGATTGGTTGGTTAGAAACTTGGTCAACAAGCTAGCCACATGGTGCACATATTGGTAGCTTATGGAACAAGCTAGCCATGTGTCACACATGTTGATAGCTTGCAGAACAAGCCAAGTATGTGGCGCACATGTGGAAAACTTGTCGTGCAAGTTTGACATGTGTCTTGCAAATTAGATACGTGTAGGAGATCCTATAGAATACCGCCACATAGCTCTTAGTTAGATAATGTTTATAGAGGCAAGAGTAAAGCCTTCTTCACTCTTATCAACTCCATTCTTGCTTCCAGTCCAAATTCAAGAGTCTATAGTTTTGTTGTCTTGTAGCAATAGCCATTCTAGTTTTTTTTAATATACATACTTCTTTACTTCTATTTTATTATTCTTCTTAATAGAAGTTTCATATGTTTATTTGCTTTCATTGAGTTTTTGTCCTTGATAGACAAGTAAAAATAATCATCAATTTTTTTATTACTCATAAAGAATTTCATCAAAAAGAGACAAAAATTATCAAATATCTGATATTATATAAAATTTTAAAGCAAAATTATATAGAAATTTAATAATATATAATAAAATTGGTGACAAAAATAAATGTATGATATTTAATGAGTTTTTTTTTAAGTTTCTATATTTTTTAAATTATTAATTATTTTTTTTATAGTATTCTTACTTTATATATGGTTTCTTTATTATAAATACATAACCATATTTGATTTGATTCATATCCTTCTTATAGTGGAAATATGCCAATTTGGGGTTGAAACAATAAAAGACTATAACCTCAAAGAATATTATTATTAATTTTATTCCAAAAAATATAAATTCTTAAGTTGCATGTTATTTTTGAATGTATTCTTTAAAATTTGTTGTTTTTTTAAATCATGCCTATTCAATAATTTGGATATATTTATATTTTTATTATTAGTGGTCATTTTTAAAAACATGGAAGTTTAATATTTTTATTTAAAGAATATATTTAAAATCTTAAAAAAAAAAATAGATTTTTTTATTTTTTTATGTATATATTAGAATATTTCACAATATTCAAATTATACATTCATATTTTTAAGATTATAATATCTTTCAAAATTTTATATTTTATTATTATTCTTAATTTTAATGTTAGCATAATTTTTGTTTTATCAATTACTTCTTCTTTTTATGCATATTCTTCTATAATTTTTTATGTTTTTCTTCTTTATAATATAATTATTCTATTTATTCTATAATCATCTTTATATTCACTATTTTTATTTAATTACTTAACATATTTTTTATTGTTATTAAACAATTACTTTTTAAGTAGATTCTTAATCTTATTCATCTATATTTCTATGCATAGAAGCAATTCTCATGTTGTCTCATTATATGTTTTTGTCAAATTCCTTTACTTAACTTAATATCACATTTGATAATTATTTGTTGATTTTGCAAAGAAATTTGATCAATTGTATTATCTTTTCTATCTAAAAATATTAATTAATATATATGTATGTATATATATATATATATATATATATACAAATACTAATTTAGTATAGAATATTCATAGATCCTATTTTAATAGATAATTTGACTATTATGTTTTAATTTGATTTTTTATATTATTTTAAAATCGTGATTAATATAAAATTATGCATATTTGGTATCATCTTATTATTTGTAATTAACAAATAGATATGCTTAAGATCTATAATTGATTGTATTCTTAAATTAGATAAAATCAAGAATATATATTTAATTTAAATAAAATATTAAATAATTAAATAAATCAAATTTATAAAAAATCAAATTTTAGAAACACCTCTTAAATAGTGAATATTAATAATAAATTAATTAATATAAAAGAATAAAATTAAAAAATATCAAAAATATATTAATTGAAAATAAATATTTCAAAAATTAATATTTTCTTACCATCCAATTTATTATCAAATTTTGATAATATTAAAAATTCTTATAAAAATAAATAAAATTTCAATAATAGAACTAAAACTACATTTTTAATAGAGTTTAAACTATTGGACATTATTTTGATGGAGTATATGATCTTAAAAAAGATATTTTATAGATTTTTATATGTACTAAAAGATATTTTTACTGTATTAATCTTGGTTGTAAATTTTTTTGGCATTGTTGTTGTAACTATTTTTAATTCCTTAAAATTTAACTTCTGAAATATTATATAAAAAATATCACCTAATACCAATAAAATATAGCCATTTTATTGTATTTTTATTCTACAAAAACTAAGAATGATTTTTATACAACTTATATTTTAGAAAATATTTTCTTAATCATAAAATAAATAAATAAATAAATAAATACTCTAAATATTCCTAAAAAAAATTTAAAAATATAAAGAATATTTATAACATTATCACCTAGATTTTCTTTATAAGATAAATATATATATATATATATATATATAAATCTCTCTCTCTCTCTCTCTCTCTCTCTCTCTCTCTCTCTCTATATATATATATATATATATATATAACTCTTTTTTTAAAATACTTAAGCATTTCTTATTAATTTGAAGTAGCAAAAATTAAGACTTTGATATATGAGATTTATATCCAATATCTTCAAAGTCTACTATCCTAATTTAATTTGTAAATTATTGCTTATAAAAGATTTACAAATTTATTTATAAAATTAAGTTTTACAAGTTGAAAACACAAAACTAATGAGCCATTAGATGAATTTATTTTTTTATATAACTTTGATTAATATTTATTAAATTAGATAGATAAAATTAAACAACATCCAATTCAACCATTCAAGGCATATAAAAATAAAACCTTGTTGAAGTCATTGATGGATGAAACCTTGCATCAAGAGATGTTATCAAAGAAATCCAACCATTGGAAGTGATATTAGAAGATCAAGTATGACAAATTGTTTTTAACATCATTCAATGTTCAACAAATCATATTGTCATTGGACTCTCTTGGTTTGAATTACATAATCTTGATATTGATTAGAGTTTGCAAAAGATTTTTGCAAGATCCAAACATCAAAAGAAGAAACAAGGTACTACTCCATTCTTTAAAACTAAATCATTTATGCAAGCAGTAAAGAAAAGAACTGCATTTGTATTATATGCTATCTCAATGAAAAAGCCAACAGAGCAACTAAAGTAAGATATTTCTAGTCAATATTGTGACCTTGAAGATGTATTTAAAAAAAAAAAAAAATAGTCATATTATCACAATACCATCCTTATGATTATACAATCAAATTACAAGATGGAGCTCAACCTCTATTTCGTCCAATTTATAATTTGTTACAAATGGAGCTTACAGACTTACGAAAATATATTGATGAAAATCTAGCCAAGAATTTTATTAGACATTCAAAATCACATGTGGGAGATCCTATCTTATTTGTGAAGAAAAAAGATGATTCTTTATGTATAAATATTGACTATCAAGGTTTGAACAAGATAACTATAAAAAATTACTATCTATTATTATTAATCTCAAGATTATTGGAACAATTAGGACAAATAAAGATCTTTACAAAGATTGATTTGAAAGGCACCTATAATCTAGTCACGATTAAAAAAGGAGATCAATGGAAGACATCATTTTGTATAAGATATGGATATTTTGAGTACAATGTTATACCTTTTGGACTTACAAATGCACCTGCAATCTTTCAAGATATGATAAATGATATTTTATGAGAATACTTAGATGACTTTGTAGGCATTTATTTTGATAATATCTTAATCTTCTCTATGAACAAATAAGAACATGAACATCATGTATGTAAGGTATTGGAGAAACTACGAGAAAGTGAATTATATGTCAAATTGGAAAAGTACTCTTTCCATCAACTATCAGTCAAGTTTTTGGAATATATTACTTTTTAAAATAGAATTTTTATGGATCTAAAGAAGATGCAAACTATTATAGAATAGAAACAATTGTCTTCAATAAAAAATATACAATGTTTCTTGGAATTTGTAAATTTTTATACAATTTTTATCAAAGATTATTCCAAGATTGCAGTTCCATTGATGCAAGCTACGTAGGCGGATAAATTTTATTTGAGAATACAAGAATATGAGCTAAAAGCATCAGACCAAGTACAGGGTGTATCTTCAGCTATACTTTCAAATAAGTTTAGCAAACCATTAAATTCACGGAAATGAATTCTTTCCAGTTTATGCCGAATGCATGTTCTCTATGACTGAAGTGATGATGGTGATTACGTCAATATCCAACATTGATTCTCCGAAAAATTCAGGTATAGAGATCAGTGCAAGATCTGGCCCGCTGCTTGGTATTGTTTGATGTCTTCTTGGAAACGGTCTGAATTTAATGGGGTAAACAAAATATGGTATATGATATATTTAAAAATTTTGAATATTTAAGTCTTCGAGTTTTTGAATTCTTAAGCGTGGAGCATATCATTAGCTTCAATTGATTTTGTATTACAATATTATGCAAACTTCAAAAAAAAAGCGGATCACTTTTACTGGCACGATAATCTTTATCTCGCGAGAATAAAAGACATTGTATTGGATCAACAAAAATGAGTCATGTTAAAGCCGTCCAATTTTCACTTTAAAATCTTAATAATATCTATTTATACAAGTATAATTCTCAAGATAGAAATCCAAAAAGAAATGAAGATAGATTTATTTATAGAAAATATTTAGTAATATCTAAAAAATATATATATAGAAGAAAATAATAATTTCAAATTTGAGGATGGATTGTTATATTTAAAAGATCTCTTATATGTTCCTCCAGGCCCTACAAGACTTCAAATTCTTCAAGCACAATATGACCTTCCAGGAATTGGACATTTTGGCTTTATTAAGACCTTAGAATTAATATCAAGAGACTATTGATGGCCTCAAATGTGGAAATTGGTGGAAAAATTCATCCAATCATGCAAAATTTGTACCCAAATAAAGATTCCAAGATACCAACCATATGAACTTATTTAATCCCTTCCAATTTCTAAGGGCCTATTGCAATCATTATCTATAGACTTTATTATAGACCTTCCAATTTTGAATAGAAAAGATTCAAGTTTTGTGGTGGTAGACCATTTTACCAAGATGGTACATTTTATCCCATATAACAAGACTATTTTTGAGGAGGAAACAGCCAAGCTTTCTATTGATAATATTTATCAAATACACAGTCTTCCAAATGATATTATTTTAGATCGAGGATCACAATTTGTATCAAATTTTTGGAGAGGACTATTTCAACTTTTGAAGGTCAAGATCAACCTCTCATCTGCTTATCATTCTCACACCAACGATCAAATAGAATGAGTAAATCAAATCTTAGAACAATATCTTTGTTATAGAATAAATTACCAATAAGATGATTGGACAGACTTTCTACCATTGGTTGAGTTTGCATATAATAATTTTAAACATTCTTTAATAAAAAAAATTCTATTCTTTTTGAATTATAAATACCACCCTAGAGCAGATCCATTTCAAATTGAACATGTGGAAAGCCTTGCTGCAAAAAGTCAAGCTACTTACTTAAAAACCATCCATGAAGAACTAAAATTCCAATTGCAAATGATTCACAATTGATATAAAGACTACGTAGATGTTTCATCACAAGAACCAAGCAAAGTTCAAAGTAGGAGATCATATCTGGCTACTTTGGCAAAATATACAAATAAATCAATCGTTACGGAAATTAGGCTATCAAAGACTTGGATCTTTTATAATTCTATACCAAATAAATCTAGTAAGTTTTTGTTTGCAACTACCAAATAACATGCGCATTCATCCAGTCTTTCATGTCTCACTTTTAGAAACCTATTATAAATCAAATATTATTAAAAGAAATTTTCCACCACCAACCCCAATTGAAATCAATCAAGAGTTATAATACAAAGTGGATGAAATATTAGATTTGCGTATAAGACATGGACGATTGGAATATTTCATCCATTAAAAGGGCTATGGAATTAGTGAAAGAACATGGAAATCCTTAGATAACCTTAAAAATGTACCTAAAAAAGTTTACAAATTCCACAAATAATATCTTAAAAAATCTAGATTCAATTGTCATTGAAGATTTTATAAAAAACAACATCTCTTAGTATCTAAATGATGCTTTTTATCAACAATAGAAGACTAATATAAAAAGAAAAGAGCTACATCAAGATCTGTACTTATATTTTTTCTAAGATAGAATAGATCCTACTAGAAGTTTATTAATTATCGTATCAAATCTTCATATTTTAAAAAAATTGCAGGAACAAGAGTGAGAAGATTTTTTTGTCATACAAGCGGCTAGGAAACCATTACAACTTTCACAATTTATTAGATTTGAAGAACATGGAGAAGATAAAGAAAGAATATTCTAATATCAAGTAAGGCCATGTTTGGAATCTTTGGGGATATGGCCTTATCACAAAAATTTCAATTCAAATGCCTGAGCTTTGGTAATATTCCTTGAAGTTGGAAGAATGACTCTAGGTAGATCAGAAATTATGTTTGGGAGATATTTTGAAGGTCGCAATGAAGAGCAAATTCTTGGATGGAATGTTGGTTTAACAAAGGTTATATCTGGAAATCATTGATGCCATCTCAAGGATCCTGTTGAAACAATAATCAATAAATATAAGACAAAATATGTTATTTTTCTATTCTAATAAATTCTAGATTTCTTACGTATGTGATTTGACCATTAAATCACTTTGGTTCTTCATAAAACTTATCGCTAGAAGGGAAGGTGATGCCATGGATATATTTTAAATTATTACTTTTTAGAACTTTTAGTAGTCTTTTAAAACCTTCTATAGCTTTTTAAAATCTTTTAGTAGTCTTTTAGAACCTTCTATAGTTTTTAAAAATCTTCTAGAACCTTCTAAAACCTTCTTTGGTCTTCTAAAAATCTTTTATAGTCTTCAAGAATCTTCTAGAATCTTCTTCAATCTTCCAAAATCTCCCGTTGATTTTTTAGAGTCTTCCAAAATCTTCCTCAAGCTTCTAGAATTTTCTAAAATACTCTTAGAAGATCCAATAGGACATAGGCTTTATAGTATAAATAAGAAGCAAGACCAAGGAGTACCTCAATCTTGGCAATATAAGTCTTAGAGCAATCCAAAGTGTTGCCTTATTCTTGATATCAATCTAGTCCTCTATTCTTGATCTAGTTCTTCTTCTTGTCCATCCAATTCTTTGTTTTTGAAATTATTTTAAAATCTTCTCCTTGTTTCTTTGCTAACCGATTATCTTGCATCTCTAGCAGTATGACGGTGGAAACTAATTAACTAACTTATCCTAATTATGAGCCTCATGGGCTTTTAACAATTTAATATTAGAATATTATAAAGAGATTTTTATAGTCTCAGTTATATGTTCTAAATATCACCTCTTTTTCTGATTTGAGCGGTACTAAAGTTGCTTGATTTAATACATATCTTGAAATCGAATACATTATGACTGACAAGTATGTATTACATTTTTTCCTATTCTTAAATAATAGATTACAATGGTCTTGAAATTGCCTATGGCCTTAAGCTACTACCTAAGTTGTTGAAATATTCCATCTAAAGATCTAATCTTTATTGGCTAAAATATCTTTAAATAAGAAAGAACCGAGATTAAAAGAGTTTATCTTTCGAGCTTAAATATCATTAAAGCAGTATTAAATTGAACTTGCGTGGTTGGATCTTTGCTCGATGAGCACTCCAACGAGGTTGTCTTTTGGCCTAAAATATATTAAAGGCTATGAGAATTGCACTAGTTCATTCGAAGCTTGCATGACAAATGAATCTTCTGACTCTTGTTCTGTCAATGCTTGAAGGTTTGATATGGTGATTAATTTGCTTCTACAATCCTATTCTATCTTGGAACAAATGACTACATATTGATGAAGATTTTAGTTTAACTCTCCCATATTTTATAAATATTCCTTGAATCTAATCTTCACTAAAAAATTATTATTAAATATGTTTAGATTTGTTGAAATAGAATTGATGAAATTTTTGTATCTTTTGAGGCGTATTGGCAAGATTTAAAGCCGGTTGCTATATATGCTCATTAATATTTTAGCCCCTTTAGTGAACAAGATATTCTAATTTGTCTCACTTTTGCTGTGAATCAACTACCTTTTCAACCTTGTATTCTTCACATCTTCAATTTTGATACTAGGTGGTGATTGTTGTATTCTTCTCGAAATATGTGATTTTCTATAAGGTTCTAAAAGAGAGACATGAAAAATTGGATGTACCTTTATAATAGATGGTAATTCTAAGCAATATGCTATTGGATTAATTTGCTTTTAGATAGAAAATGGTCCCAATATTTAATAGTCCAATTTATTGCATAGCTACTTAGTTTTGATATTACATCAAAGAAGCCATATCTTATCTCCAATATGAAAAGCAGGCAATTGATTCCTAAATTTATATATAGATGCCTTGTAAGCATCTTGAACTACTTATAATTGAAGCTTCAAGGTTGTTTGAAGTTATAATAGATGCTTTGCAAATCCTTTAGCCATTGGATTGTTATTTTTTGGCATACTCCATAAATCAAGCTTTGGATGATATCTATAATTGGAATAAAATAATATTTATTGAGTTGAAGCATGAACAATATTATTATATACAAACTTAGCTATTAGTAGATACAAGATCCAATCATCTTATTGATAGTTAATACTGCATCATAAATATTACTTCAAAATTTAGTTAGCTCATTCTATTTGGCCGTCAATTTAAAAATGAAAAGCTGAAGAAAATTTAATATCCACCTTCAATATTTCAAAAAGATATTTTCAAAACTTAGATATGAATTGGAATCTTTGATTGAATATGATATCATCTGGTAGGCCATGATATCAATATATATTGTCGAGAAAGAGCCTTGCTGTTTCTTCATTAGATACAGTCTTTTTGTAAAGGATGAAATGAGTCATTTTTGTGAATCAATCAACTACTACAAAGATGCTATCCAATGAATTGGATGGTAGTAGATCTATAATAAAATCCATCAAGATAAAAGACCATAATTATCTTAAAACAAGCAAGGGTTGTAAAAACCTATAAGAGTAATATCAAGGATTTTTGGACCTTGAACAGATGTCTTAAGAGAGCACAAAGTTCTTCATTGCCTTCTACATTTGAGACCACCAAAAATCTTGAGAAATAAGTTCTAAGGTCTTGTTGAATCTAAAGTAACCCATAGTTGAAAAGTCATAGTAAGATTGAAGAATGTGTAGTTGTGTTGGTCTTTCTGGGATATATTAACATTCTTCAAAGTATAGAAGATCTTTTTTAAATTTGAACTTATGAATATTTTCTCTCAAGCAATATTTGAAACCAAAGACTAAAACATCATTAAAAGGTTGTCGCACATATCTCATTAAGGAAATTAGAATCAATAGGCACTAAGGTAATGGTGGCACAAAGACAAATCTACTTTGGTTTCAACAAGGTTGTATATTGTTGATTAAATGATGTCTCTTCTATTCTTGGTACAAGGTATGATCTTCTCGATAGAGCATCAGATAATTCTTGTTGCTTCCTAGAAGAATAAATGATAACAAAGTTAAATCAAGATAACAACATATTCCATCGAGCTTGGTAGTAGTTAAGAATCCAAGCTGATATAAAATATTTTAAGTTCTTATGATCTGTATATACAATCACAAGATATATTGCTCCTTCAAAAAAATGATGCCATTATTGAAAAGAATACACAATAGCAAGAAGCTTCTTATTGTAGATTTTATAATTAATTTTGGTAGCAAAAAAATTTTAAAAATGACTTTAAAAAGTTTAGATGCACCAATACTAGAGTTGTAGTAAACGCCATCTTGAGGTCTTCGAATGCCTTTTCTACTTGAGGCCCTCATTCTAACTTGTCCTTACATATCAATCAAATAAGAGGGGTGGCAACTTAAGAGTAATTTTTGATGAAGATCCAATAGAAGTTAGCAAATCCAAAAAAATATTATATGTCTCTCACAGTTTTCAGAATGGCCCATTGCATAATTGCCTCTATCTTCTTGAGATCCATTGTTAAACCCTCAATAGATATAATGTACTCTAAAAATTCCATCTTAGATTGATGAAATACACATTTCTCTGATTTGGCATATAAACCTATATCTCACAACTTTTATAATACCAATTTGACATGCCGCTCATATTCTTCTAGATTTTTTGAGTAGATCAAGATGTCATCAAGGTAGATAACTACAAACTTGTCCAAATACTTATGAAAGATATCATTTAATAAATGCTAAAAGATAGTGGGTACATTTGTTAATTCAAAAGGCATAACATTATATTCAAAATGTCTATACCTTATATAGATCTTGGCTTAGCCGAGTTGTTCTAAGAGTCCTGAAATTAATGATAGTGGGTAATAATTATTTATTATTATCTTATTCAATCCCCAATAATCAATGCACATATATAAAGAACCATCTTTTTTCTTCACAAAAAGTATAGGTGCACCTACTAGAGACTTTGAATGCTTGATGAAGTTTTTTATAAGATTTTCATCAATATAATCTTTTAATATTGAAAGCTCATTTTTAAAAAGATTTTAGATTAGGCCAAAAGGTGGTTGCATTCGTTCATGAAGATCTATAATACAATCATATGGTTGGTACTCCGATAATATATCAGCATTCTTCTTCTAAAAAATATCTTAAAATTTGTTATACTGCTCTAAAATACTTACTAGTGAAGTTATATCTTTTTTAATTGGAATTACATAAATAACATATAGTGTGCCTTTTTTGGACAATTTTATAAAAGCCCTTGCTTTAATAAATAAAGATTTACCAATTCGTGGTTTTTTATTAATTTTTGCAGGGATTTTTATCAAAAATATTATTCTTTGTGAATTCCAATCTATAGATGGATTATGCTTTTTGAACCAAGAGAGCTCAAGATTAATAAGATTTGAAGAAATCCTAATAACGTTGAATATAATCTTACTTTTATGATCTTTGAATGACACTTCTATAGGCATGGTTTCATGGGTGATACTATTAGAGGATAAAGGTCGTCCATCTATTACTTCTATATGAATAAGTTTAGATTTCTATACTAAAGGAATTTTGTGAAGTTTAATGAATGCCTCATCTATGAAACAAGTAGACACCCTTAAATCTAACAAAGCGATTGTTTGAAGCTTTTGAGGGCCAAAATACAAAAAGATTATAAACAAACAAGCAGATTGAGGAAAAAGAGAAGAACCTAAATAGTTTTGTAATGTTGGATTGTTCAACCACACGGTCCCTATTACAACTGAACATTGTCATTTTTCTGAATAATTACACTCCTAATTTTGGTAATATGTCAATTTTGTTTCTTTAGACAATTGTCAATCTTGTAGCCTTCTTCACCACAATTTAGGTATAGACATTCTTCCATCCAATGCTTCTTTTTTTGTGGACTAAGAGGTTTAAATTGTACTACATTAAGTTGCATATCTTCTACTTTTGAGTGTGAATTCAAAATGCTTGTTGATGTTGCAGGGATATGTCGGATTGCATATTGTTTTATTGAAGCCCATGAACATTGATCTTATCGACATTGAAATAATCGATTATTATATTTTACAACTTAATTAATGGCTTCATTGAGTGATTGTGGATCCAAAAGCAACAATAACAAATCCTTCATATCATCTTTTAATCCCCAATAAAATTTGCTCATTAGAACTTCTTCATCCCAATTGATGTTGCATACTAATTGCCTAAAATGGGATGCATAGACTGATATGAGTGTGCTCCTTGATATAATGCTCAGATCTTAGCTATTGCCTAACAAGACTTGTCATGTTTTTCAAATGCTTCTGTGAAAATTTCAAAGTTGTTTAAAGTTGGTGATATTTTTTCAAATAAGAGAGCAAACCATGATAGTGCTTGCCTTGTAAGAAAGGTGCCAACGATCCAATCTGTGATTCTTTTGTCAAATAAATATCAGGTTGTAGAATTATTATCAATCAAATTTGAATGACAAACCTTCAAAACTTTGAATGTGTATTATCATATTTTTTCAAAAGACTAATTTGAAACTTCTTACATTGTTGAACAGGTGGATTTTTTTGGCGTAACATAGATAATACTGCAACCTCAAGTATAGAAGTTGGGAGTAGATGCATTCTAGATTGTGGTACTTCAGATGTTGCGTTGTTATGAAGTTTTACAACAATCCCTTTAATTTCCGCAGTCCTAGCAGATAAAGTAATAGGAGCACTTATAATGGCATGTAACTTAGACTCAGAAGATTTGATCCTACTAATATCTTGACCTTCAGCCATTCTAAGAGAAAAAAAAAATGAATCTATAAGAAGACAATATTAGTTTAGAAGAAGGTAATCCACAACCTCTAAAATACTTTAAGACCTTCAAAGAGAGAAATGATCTACTCTCTCATAAGAATGACAAAATTCTAATATTGTGATGAAGAAAATATCAATTTAGGAGAAGGTAATCCGCAACCTCTAAAGTGTTGGTATATCTTCAAGTAGAGGGGTAATCCACTCTCTAGCAAGAAGGATCCAACTTTGATATTGAAGATGAGGTCAATTTTGACAAATTGTTAAGGACACAATATTATAGAACAAAAGGCTTGAACTAGGACAAGGTTTTGAGAAGAAATTAAGAAGAATTTGAATTAAACATTGAGTACACAAACAACACCAAAAAAAGTGAGGTAGAATTCCAAAAGATGTGTTGTTGAGACTAAAAAATTGTTCAGTCTTGACCTCTATATATATTCCTATCTAGGACACTTCTTGAGTGGCTTCCATCAAACTAAAAAGCTTCTTGGGCAGTTTCTATTAACTAGGAAGTTTCTTGAGCTCCTTCCACTAATTAAGAAACTTTTCAACTGATTTTTATCAATTAGGAAGCTTTTCAACCGACTTTCACTAACTCAAGAAGTTTCTACAATATTTTAAAAGATTTTATGAACCTCCAGAGTGTATATTCTTAATATATAAATGAAGATACAAAAGATCAATAATACTTAGTAATAATATTGTGGACATTATTTCTATAATAATATTATTTAAACTATCTATAAAAAAAAGAACCAATAGTACCAAAGAAATTTTTCTAACACTCTAATGAGAAGCTACTACCAAAGCTTTATTAGTCTAATCTATCTACAAAGAATACAACTTGATTGTATAACATTATTTTTATTTTTATTTTTTGAACTATTATAATTAAGATTAGAAATCTTAGTAATTTATAAAAAAAAATTCAAAATACTATTCAATATAAAACTATATAAACAAATAACTTAAAAACTACAAGTATTTATTTTTGTAGAAATAATATCTTGAAAGAAAGTAATAAAAAAATTAGTCAATAGTAATTAAAAATTAATTATATATTTAAATAATAACTTAGTTATATTGTCAAAATATTAATAAGAATGATATACTTGTAGATTGTTGTTGGAATAGAAAGAATTTGCTTTTAAAAAGCACTCGATTTCTTTCTATCACTAATTTTTCAATCAAGTATCAAGATAGATTAAAAAAAACTCCAAATTTATATAAAATTATCTCTAAAAAGGATAATTATGTCAAATACACAAGTCTCAAGTACTCTAGAATCTACAAAATATTAAAAAATATACTAAATCCTTTATTAACCTTAAGGGGGATTTTTTCCAAACTTCAATAGTGCATATCTCCAAATCAAATTATTTATAAGTATTAAAATTTTATATAAAGTACTAATATACTCTTAACAACTATCACAACAAATTTCAATTGCCAATTCATTCCCAATCTTTAGATATTACCAAAATCCTAATAGTAGCTTCAAATTCTTATTTATAGATACTTGCATGCTAAATTCTTCATATCTTACAAATTAAATGCCCAAATACTATGAAGATTTGATATGTAGCTTTTTAATATAATAAATCATTTTTAAGAAAAAATTTAAACAAAAATTCGTCCAAAAGCTCAAAATATGGTAGAAATCATTACCATCAACAAAATGGTCTACTTACTCCCTTGGAATTAAATTTGTTGTCTTCAACTTCTAATATCTCCTTCTTTCAAATTCCAAATATAACAATTCTTCTATACAAGATATAGGTCTTGAAATCACCTCTTCAACCACATATCCAAATCTCCAAAAGCTCTTATATAATTCCTTGTATCTATAAAAGAATGATAGTAGGTATGATTTATACACCTTAATTTCAAGCGCCTACTCCTCCTTCAAAAGAATTCCAAATTTTTTGATTTTTATACCAAAATTATAGTATAAAAAATAAGCTTTTTAATCCTAATCTTTGATTTTTAAATATCCTCTTTGAAGTCACTGAATCCCTTGTTCTCCTTATAAATAGCTTGCTCAAAGCCTATTGGGTATAGCCATTGACCAATAGAAATGAAGATCTTCACTTCTTGCCTTTATTCATCTATACCTTGCTTTTATTCCTCCAAATAAGATTCTTAGTAGTTTAGTTATTCATATTTGGATCTAAATCTCTTCTCAAGGTTTCATACTAAACATTTAAGTCCTATTGTGAGCCAAAAAAACTCACCACAAGACTTTTAATATTTTTATTTGATTGAATTAGAAAAATTAATGTTTTTAGATTTTTTTATGGTTTTTTTTATTATTAGCATTTGTAGTACTATTATCTAAGTGTCTTCCAAAAAATACACCATTAATATTATAGATTGATAAAAAAGATAAAAGAACTGAGATAAAAATGAGAAATAAAATATAAATAGTAAAAAATAAAATATAAAAAATTAAAATTAAAATAAAAAATAAAAAGATAAAAGATAATAGATAAAAGATGAATATAAAAGTAAAAAATATAGAAAAATAAAAGTTAAAAATATAAATTTTAATTGATAATAAAAGTGCAACAGAAAAATAAAAAATACAATGGAAAACTTCAAAGTAAAAATAAAAAAATAAAAAAATATGATAATAAAGAGAAATTAGCTCAAGAAATATTTAATAATAAGTATTAAGATTAATCAGTTAGGTTCTAGAAGGAAATCAAAAGCAACTATGAAAAAATATGAAAATACAACCAAGTGATGCTTTCGATCCAAGAAATCAATCCCCCTTCACTAAAACAGTTGTTGTTGCCTTGTCTTTGATTAAATTCAAGCGTGCATAGACCTCTTAAAAAGATCACTTTAAGCCCTATCACCACCCAAAAATTCAGCTCCAAACTCACTGTAGTTTGGAAGATGTCACTCCTCAAAGTTGAAACTCTGAATTTTGCCAATAGCAGAACTTTCTTCACTAAAATGGCTGCCACTACCTTGTCCTTGATTGCCCATGAACAAGCCTTAGCTTCTCATAAATCAAACTTCAAACCGCTTATTCTCTAATAAGTTTTATCTTCAAATTCTTTTTAATGCTCCAAATCTTGTCTTCCAAAGTCACAACTCCAAGTCAAAGGAATAGTAGACATCTAATCACTAAAATGGCTGCCACTGCCTTGTTCTTGATTGCTCATGAATAAACCTTAACTTTTCAAAAACCAAACTTTAAATTACTTCTTTTCCAATAAGTTTCTCCTTCAAATTCTTCTTGATGCTCTAGATCTCATTCTCTAAAGTCACAATTTCAAATCAAAGGGGCAGGAGACACCTTGTCACTAAAATAGCCGCCACTGCCTTGTCTTTGATCCAAATGGTACATACAATATGTTTTTAAAAAGCAAACAAAAAATTCTATCATGATCTAAAAATTTAAGTCCTAATTCTACTCCTAGTAAAAGTTATGTGTGAATAAAACACAACCTGACTTAGAAAGAAGAATCCACATTTTAAGGGAAAATTTTTCAAGGGCTTTGCCACCAAAAGATGACAGAGAGCAAGAGTGGCCACTCAAGCCCCTTTTAACCAAGAGCAAGGTGGCCTACGGGTGGCAGCTATATCTCTACCCTTAAACTACAAATTCCTTATCAAGATCAAGGGTCTAAAATGACCCTAAGCCTAAGCCCAATTTTAAGGCTAGATTTACCTATAGTTAAGAATAGACTATCTTTTTAATAAAACTAATACCACCAATGTGTTTAAAATATAATTTTATCTCGAAATTGAATACTCACATATCCAAATCTAAGTTCAAAAGCATAAGTCTAATTAATTTATTAATTACAACTTTTGACTATTGTAATTTTATTAAAATACTTCAAGAAACTTTTATTACCACCTTTTAATTTAAACTTAGATAAATAATAATAATCTAAATAAATTTGTAGTATTTTTTTCAACTGGATGTATTTTAATATGGTTATTAAAATCACCAATTGTTAAACAATTTTAACTCACAACAATTAAAAACCAATAATTTTTAAAAATTACCGAAATTCATAGAATTCTAATTTTTGGAATTCTATTATTTCTTAATAATAGATTAAGCTAGTATAATTGATTCTAGCTCTAGATGATCATTCTATTATTAAATTTAAATAATTTAATATATTCTTATCTAATTTTTTTGTTAATATATCGAGTTTATTTTTTAGAATAATAAGAATATCAATTTGGTAAGAATAATCTATTTAACAAGGATTTTAGCCACCAATAAATATTAATTAGCCTAAATTTATCTTAACTATTGATTTTTGATTGATTTTGGATAAAAATAAAGAATTGAACTGTTTTGATGGCTCACACCTATACAATTTAAATGCCATAATCAAAATAAATAAATAAAGTTTCTTATATCAACTTTTTTAAATACTTTATTAATTATTCTAACACATATTAGAATTTATAAATAAATTACATATTTTGACTAGTTTTTATATATTATAAGCAATTATAATATGACATCTACCCTCTCTAAATAGTAATTAAGTAGCCATAGGCTTTATTTTCTTTGCCACAATCTTATATTTAATTTGTACTATGGCCTTAGATTTCAATCTATAACTTGTAGTACAACCTTTTATCACAATCTTTTATTACAATCTTTTCTAGCTCTTCATAAGCCTTTTTTAAGTATATTTCTATTATAACATCTTTATCCATGCTTATAGCTAAGCTCTCCAAAACTTATACCAAATCATCTTCTAAACCTGCTTCTTCTATTAATCCTACTATAACTTCATCATTTGAAATTAAATCCATTTTTTTTTTTAAAAAAATTAATTTTTTCACCATTCTTCTATTTACAAAATTCAAATCTTTAGTTTTTTGAATGATTATATATCCATTATTAGTCAAGTTTAAAAATCTAAAACTTATGTTATTTATATTAGAATTTGTAGATGATTCATTAGCATCCATGTATTTCCATTCTATAAGGGTGTTCATTAAAAATCTACAAAGTTGTTACCTGACTTCAAAAATATTCTTCTTAATTGTTCTCTATACCTTTCATGAATAGGCTTTATAATAAAAAATTTACAATTTTTTTTCCATCACAATTACAAATCATAGTATAATATGAACCATCATCAAAGAATTTAGTTTCCATCTTAATAATTGTAATATAGGACTGACCAAGTATTATTGGATATATACAAGAATTTTATACAAAAAAGTTTTATTCTACCTCCATATCTCCAATCTCGATCTTCACAATTAAACAAGCCCCATATAAATCATCTTATTCATTGTTTGCAGCTCTAATCACCTAACCATGGTCGATATTAATTAATTATTTGTTCTTCTTATATACCCGCTGTCATACTGCATTTACGTGCAATGTATAAAAATATTAAATATCTTGTATCTATTGTTAATACATGTGTGAGTGTTAGAGATTATTTTAGAAGATATTATAAGGAGAGGATTTATTATAGCCACTTAGTTAGTGAATTAAGATGGTTATTTGTTTTGTTCCTACCTTATTTATATCCTAGAATAGACTCTTTTGTAATTAGAAGAAAAGTAAAGGTTATTTTACCTTTCTTGTTGACTTTTGAGGTAGAATGGACCTTGTGAGGGATAAAAAAGAAGAGCATGGGGTGAATAAGGCCCATCCAATAGGATTTGGCTGCCCATGTGAGCATCTCATAGTCTAATATGGAAAGAAAGGGAATTATATTCCTCTTTCTAGACCGAGAGTGGGAGGCAGTTTTGAGTGGTGAACTTTGGAGAGAGAAAGCTCCAAGGAGATAGAAGGAATTGTAATGAAAATTAGTGGGTGTGTTCTTCGAGTTGTGAGGATTCTAGAACCTACTCACTTGCTTGTTTTGGAGTTGTGAACAAAAAATTATGCTTATTTTAGTAGAGTAGGGTTTGCTGCCATCCGACGAAGAGGGGCAGAAACTTCGAGCTGCCACTGCAAGTTTGATTTCAACTCTTTCTTAGTGAAATTTATAGAAAGTGTGGAAAATTGTGCTAGCTTTCTATCAAGATATCTCTTGTAGCATTTGGAATTGAAGAATAAAAGTTGTGAGCTTGAGAGCGGGAAAGGGTTTGCTACCACCTGATGAAGAAGGGCAGAGACTTTGTTTAACTACCCAAGTCGGACAGTCTCTTCAATCTTTTTGGTAATTTAGGTGCTTATAGTAGCTTGTGTAAGCTTTCAACATAAACAAAAATCAATACATTTGAAGCTTTGATGAAAGTTTTATGAGCCATGAAGTGTCAAAGAGGGCAAATTGTTGCTAGGGTTTGAAGAGTAGAATCAACTAGCTACAAAATCTGGAGTTTGAGAGGCATGCATGCGAAATTTTAGAATAAGTTAGATGATGGAGTGAGCTTTCTAAAAAGCTATTGCATGTCCAATTTGGAGAAGGGAAGTGATCACAACAAAGGCTGAAGTGAAGAGGAGCTTTGCTGCCTTTGCATTTGCTTGGAAATTTTAGTGCCTATTTCTTTTAGCCATAACTTTTAAACAGTAAGTCATCTATTTGTGAAATTTTGATATGTTTTACAATGGATTATTGGCTTTCCATAGGCTCTAAGCACGCTTGATTTGACCTTTGGATGAATTTTTAGTGATATATTTAGTTTCAGCTTATTGTATAACTTGTATTCCTCATATGCGGTTGTATTTTGAGGTATACTTGAATACATACACACTTTGCTTATACCTTTTATACAAGTATATATACTTGTATTTATATCAAGTATTTATATAAGTATTTTACAAATATTATATATAATATTTATATAAGTATTTGTACAAGTATTATATAAGTATTTATATAAGTATTATATGAAGGATTATACAAGTATTATATAAGTATTTATATAAGTATTATTTAAGTGTTTATACTTTATATTTGTACAAGACTTGTACAAGTATAATATAAGTATAATTTGAAAGCTTGAACAAATATTGTGCAAGTATAGAAGATACTTGCACGGCTTCCTCTCATGTTCCCTGCTAGTTCTAGTAGCAGCTAGGAACCCAACGTTTTCTCAAGGCGAATTCTCTCTACCCGACATCGCTTGGACATGATATTGATTTCTGATCCATGATCTATTAAAGCCATGATTGAATCTTTAAAATCTTTCAATTTTACTTAAGTCTTTATAATAATCCTAGCCTAATAAGAAATTGAATAGCTATTACTCCCCATTTCATCATTGTCTCCTTTTAAGGAACTTATCACAGACAAATTTTAAATCACCACATTTTAAAACTGTTCATAGTCTTTTAGAACCTTCTATAGTCTTTTAAAACCTTCTATAGTCTTTTAAAATCTTCTATAGCTTTCTAAAATCTTTCAAAACCTTCTAGAATCTTCTATAGTCTTCTAATACCTTCCTGATCCTTCTTCAATCTTCTAGAACCTTCCATAGCCTTCTAAAATCTTCTAAAATCTTCTTCAGTCTTCTTAAACTTGCCTTAGTTTTTTAAAATCTTTCCTAGTCTTTTAAAATCTTCTAAAATATTCTTACAATGTTCAATAAGATATTAGCCTTATAATATAAATAAAAAACAAGATCGAAGAGTACCTCAATCTTGCTAGCATAAGTCTTGGAGCAATCCAAAGTGTTGCCTTGTTTCTTCATATCAATCTAGTTTTTTATTCTTGTCAATTATCTAATTTTTTATTTTTATTAATCCAATTCTTTGTTCTTGAAATCATTCTAGTTTTATAATTTTTTTCTTGTCTCTTTACTAATCCACTATCTTACATCTCTAATAGTTTGGCAAGACTATCTAAGTAAACATATCAAAGCTTGATCTCTTGATAGAGAATAAATTACTCATCTTCTTGAAGATACTATTGCATTCTAGAGGAGTGCAAATTATCTCCCTTTAGACTAATATGCTTATTTATTGTAGTTTGATCTTTCTTTAGAAAAAATGGATTATCTTTTTTCTAAGATATATCATTATATTTTAGAAGTTGCATATTATTCTCTTTTAAATTAATATTATTTAAAAACATTCTTTTTCAATATAAAAAATATTACATTCATGGCTTATTGATTTTTTCTTTGTCAATATAGAAGTAGATCATATTATGGAAGGTACATTCTTATAAATAGAAAATAGAGTGGTGATTCTTATAGATCTTTAAGCTCTTTTAAATATTATATGAGAAGAAGTGGCATTCCTTTGCAATCCAAAAAAAAAAACCACAAATGGAAGAAATATGTGAAGAAACTAAGCGAGAGATTCATAATTTGTAATAAAAGATTATTCAATTGAGAGAAGTAAGCAATAGACAAGCTATACACATAACCCCTCTAGAAGCTCCAAGGATTATTATAAAAGAGCCAAAAGCTAGTATGTCTAATAAATTTGATGGAATGAGATCCAACTTTCAAGAGTTTGTGCAATAAGTACAACTTTATTTACAATTATATTCTTCTTATTATCTAGATGGATTAATTCAAGTTACTTTTATAGGTACCCTTTTATTAGGAAGTACTCAATCATGATTAGTTCCATTGTTAGAAAAAAATTCTCCAATCCTATACAATTTGGAAGCTTTTATGGAAAGTTTTATTATTATATTTAGAAATAATAATCAAAAAAAGATAGCAGAAAAGAAGATTCAAAATCTATGACAAGAACAACATTCAGCTATGATTTATGTTGCAAAATTTTAACAGCTTACTTGTGATTTTGATTGGAATGATAAGGCTTTTATGACTTGATTCTATTATGGCCTAAAAGACAATGTGAAGAATTTATTGATAACAATGCTAAGAATTGAAAGCTTAGAAGAATTCATATCTCTGTGATAATTGCCTATTTGAGTTACGACAAGAGAAGCAATCAATTTTCAGCAATACCTATCAAGGTATGTTTATTACATCTTCAAGAATATTAGAAAAGCTATTAACTTATCTTGAATCTATACAAATTGATATAATCTAATTCAAGCTATTAACACCAATAGAAAAGATTAGATGTCTGTTAAAGAATTTATGTCTATATTATAGAAGATCTAATCACAAGGCACCAAATTGTTCAAATAAGTTTAGAGAATTCAAGGCACAAGGTATAATATCCAAATTGGAGAGGTTGAAAAATAGAGACGTCTAGCCATAATAGAGACCTTGTGGTTAGACACCCTTAAATCTAAAGTACTAGAAAAAGATTTCTTTCTACCTCCAAATCTATCATCTTATTTTATACTTCCTATATATATAAGAACCTTAAAACAAGAGATTTTTATTAAAGTCCTTTTAGATATTAGAACCTCAATATGTTTTATGGATAAAAATTTTGTAATGAAGTATAACTTAATACTTATAAAGAAGACCCATCTTACACCTATTAAACTCATTGATGGACAAAATCTTAGATTAGGGGATGTTATTGAAGAAATCCAACCATTGAAAGTGATACTAGGAGATCAAGTATCATACATTGTCTTCAATATCATTTAATATCCAACAAATTCTATTGTCATTGAACTCCCTTGGTTTGAATTACATAATCTTGATATTGATTGGAGTTTACAAAAGATCTTCTTAAGACCTAAATATCAAAAGAAGAAATGAAATATTATTTCATCTTTTGGAGCTAAAGCATTTATGCAAGCAGCAAAAAAAGAAGCTATATTTGTATTGTATGCTATCTCAATAAAAGATCCAATGGAGCAACTGAAGCAAGATATTTCTAATCAATATCATAACCTTGAAGACATATTTGAAAAAAAAAATCAAACATGTTATCAAAACACCGTCCTTATGATTGTGCAATTGAATTACAAGATAGAACTCAACCTATATTTGGTCCAATTTAAAATCTATCATAAATAGAGCTTATAGCCTTATAAAAATATGTTAATGAAAATCTAGCTAAAAATTTCATTAGACATTCAAAATCACCTACGAGAGCTCTTATCTTGTTTGTGAAGAAGAAAGATGGTTCTTTATATATATGTATTGATTATCAAGGTTTAAATAAGGTAACTATAAAAAATTGCTATTCAGTATTGTTAATCTCAAGATTATTAGAATAATTAAGATAAGCAAAGATTTTTATAAAAATTAATTTGAGAGGCGCCTACAACCTAGTCAGGATCAAAGGAGATCAATTGAAGACAGCATTTTGTATAAGGTATAGACATTTTGAATATAATGTTATACCTTTTAGACTTACAAATGCACCTGCAATCTTTCAACATATGATGAATGATATCTTGTGAGAATACTTAGAAGACTTTGTAATCATCTATTTAGACAATATCTTGATCTTCTCTAAGAATGAATAAGAACATGAATATCATGTACGTATGATATCAAAGAAACTATGTGAAAGTAGATTGTATGCCAAATTAAAAAAGTGTTCTTTCCATCAATCATCAATTAAGTTTTTGGGATATATTCCCTCTAAAAATAGGATTTTTATGGATCCAAAGAAGATACAAACTGTTATAGAGTGGAAACAACCATCATTAATCAGAGATGTATAATGTTTGGAATTTATAAATTTATATAAAATCTTCATCAAAGATTATTCTAAGATTGCGGCTCGATTAACATGACTTGTAGGCAAGAAAGAATTCATTTGAGACGACAAGGCTAAAGAAGCATTCAAGAAGCTAAAGAAATCCTTTACTTCAGATCCTATACTTGTTAATGCAAATCTAATAAAACCATTCATTTTGGAAATAAATACATTAGATTTTGCACTTGGATCTATATTCTCTTAAATTAGTGATGATGGTCAACAATATCCCATAGCATTCCGCTCTCAAAAAATTTCAATTGCAAAGATCAATTATAAGATCTACAACAAAGAGCTATTGGCAATTGTTGATGGCTTTGAAGAATGGCGCCACTTGTTGGATGAGGCTTAATTTAAGATCAAGATATATACTGATCATAAAAACTTAAAGTATTGTATGAGTGCTTGAGTGTTGAATTGCCGCCAAACACAATAGAGCATATCATTATCTTGGTTTGATTTTATAATTACATATCATCTCAAAAAACTTCAAGAGAAATCAGATGTCTTTTTTCAACAATCATAACTTATGCCAAGAATAAGAGACATGATATTGGATCAATAAAAACTAGTCATGTTGAAGCCGTCTAATTTGTAGTTGAAGATATTGACAATATTTACGTATGTAGATACAACTCTCAAGACAAAAATTCAAAAAACAATGAAGATAGATCCATTTGTAGATTATATTTAGCAACATTTAAAAAATACACATGTGGAAGAAAATAATAATTTCAAATTTAAGCAGGGATTGTTATATTTCAAGGATCTTTTGTATGTTCCTCCAAGCTCTACAAGACTTTAGATTCTTCAAGCATGACATGACCTTCTAGCAGTTGGACATTTTGACTTCAATAAGACCTTGGAATTAATATCAAGAGATTATTGGTGGCCTTAAATGTAGAAATTGGTGAAGAAATTCATCTAATCATGTGAAATTTGTGCCCAAGCAAAGATCTGAAGATACCAACCATATAGACTTCTTCAACTACTTCCAGTTCTTAAAGGCCCATAGCAATCATTATCTATAGATTTTATTACAGATCTCTAGATTTCTAATAGAAAAGACTCAATTTTTGTAGTAATCGACCATCTTATTAAAATAGCACATTTCTTCCCGTACAACAAGATTATTTCTAGAGAAGAAATGGCTAAGCTTTTTATTGATAATATTTATCATATACATGGCCTTTCAAATGACATCATTTCAAATCAAGAGCCATAATTTGTATCAAATTTTTGGAGAGGACTATTTCAACTTTTGAAGGTCAAGATCAATCTTTCATCAACTTATTATCCTCAAATCATGGTCAAACAAAATAAGTGAATCAGATCTTAGAATAGTATCTTCATTACAATATAATTTACCAATAAGATGATTGGATGGACTTCCTACCATTGGCCGAGTTTGCATATAATAACACCAAACATTCTTTGATGAAGCAAATTCTATCTTGTTTAAACTATGGATATCATCCTAAAGCACATCCATTTCAAATTCAAGATATGGAAAGCCTTACTGCAAAAAATCAAACTACCTACTTGAAGGCCATCCATAAAAAATTGAAATTCCAACTGCAAATGACTCAAGACTAATATAAAGATTATATAGACATTCATTGCAAGAACCAACCAAAATTTAAGATAGGAGATTGTATGTGGCTACTTTGGCAAAATATACAAAAAAATTGACAATCACAAAAATTAGACTACCAAAGACTTGAACCATTTGTTATTCTACACTAAGTAAATTTAATAAATTTTTGGCTTAAACTACCAAGTAGCATGTGCATTCATCCAATCTTCTATGTATTGATTTTAAAAACCTATTATAAATCAAATATTTTTGGAAGAATTCTTCCACTACCAATCCCAATTGAAGTTAATCAAGAGCTTAAATACAAAGTAGATGAAATATTCGATTTGCATATAAGACATGGATAATTGGAATATTTCATCTATTGGAAGGATTATGGAGTTAGCAAAAGAATATGGAAATCTTCAAAAAATCTTAAGAATACACTTGAGAAAATTTATAAATTTCATCAACAATATCCTAAAAAACTTGGATTCAATTGCCATTAAAGATTTTGTGGACACAAATATCTCTTAGCTTTTAAATGACATTTTTTTATCAATGGCAAAAGATTAATATAAAAGAGGGGAAGCCATGCGAAGGCTTTCACTTATATATAGTAATTTTTTCCAAAATAGAATAGATATTACTAGAAGCTTATTAGTTACAATATCAAATCTTTGCATTTTAAGGAATTTGTAGAAATAAGAGTCAAAAGACTTTTCTATTACACAAGTGGCTAGTGAAGCATTGCAACTTTAATAATCTGCTAAGTTTGAAGAACATAAGCAAGGTGAAGAAGGAGTATTCCAATGCCAAGTAAGGCCACGTTTGGAGTCTTTGGAGATATGGCCTCATCACAAAAATCTTGATTCAAATGTTCAAATTTTGATAATATTCTTTGAAGTTAAAAGGATGATTCTAGGTGGACCAAAAATTATATTTAAAGGATGTTTGAAGGATATTTTGAAGGTTGCAACGAAGATCAAATTCTTAAATGGAACATTGGTACAATAAAAGTTATATCTGGAGGTCATTGACGCTACCTCAAGGGACCTATTGAATTTGTAACCAACAAATAAAAAATGGAGTATGTTACTTCTTTACTCCAATAATTTTTAAATTTCTTGTGTATGTCATTTGATCATCAAATTACTTTGGCTCCTCGTGGAACTCGTCACTGAAAGGGGAGGTAATATCATAGACATACTTCAAGTCATCACATTCTAAAACCTTCTAGAACCTTTCATAGTCTTCTAAAATCTTCCATAGTCTTTTAGAACCTTCTAGAATCTTCTTCAATCTTCTTAAATCTCCCTTAGCATCCTAGAATCTTCTAAAATCTTCTTTAGTCTTCTCGAACTTATCTTAGTCTTCTAAAAGCTTCTTTAGTCTTCTAAAATCTTCTAAGATACTCTTAAAAGGTTCAATAGGACATAGGCCTTGTAGTATAAATAAGAAGCAAGACCAAAGTACACCTTAGTCTTGCCAACACAAATCTTAGAGTAATCCAAAGTGTTGCCTTGTTTCTTGATATTAATCTAGTCTCTTGTTCTTGTCAATCTAGTTCTTTGCTCTTGAAATCATTCTAATTTTATAGTCTTTTCCTTGTCTCTTTGTTAATTTGATATCTTGCATCTTTGATAATACCTTGTTTTCATCCCTCTAAACAAGCCTTTTAATAGTTTAATTTTTCATCTTTGGATTCAAATCTCCTTTGAAGGCCTCATATTAAATATTTAGGTCTTATATAATTTAAATGTCATAATCAAAATAAATTTAAATAAATAAATAAATAAAGTTTTTTATATCAGCTTTTTTAAATATTTTACTTATTATTCTAACACATACTAGAACTTATGAACATATTATATATTTTGATTAGTTTTTACATATTATAATCAATTATAATATAATATTATATTATAAAGGTGATATCATTGATAGTAGCCTTGACAATTACAAATTTAATAATAATATAATCAGTTATCATATCTTTTAAGATTATGTTTGAAATATAAAGCTATACTTTTGTATAAAAATTCATCTTTATAGAAAAAAATAAAATTGATTCAAATAATTTAACATCCTAATAAATAAAATTTAAGAATTTGAATAAAAGATAATTCAACACATCGTATTTTAATAATCTTTGTTGATTGAACTAATAAGCAATTGTCAATATTCACCTTTGACTTTGAATTTTATTGAATAAAATAGAAATTACATAGTTGTTGGCATCCACATTTAAATCACAAAGTTTAAGAAAAAATTAAAAATAATTCACATAACAAATTTTATATTCAAAAATCAAAACATAGTTACGTATAAGAATATCTTTGAATCTTATTTTCTATCTCTTATGTTATAGAATCTTCTTTCTACTCTTTTATAATGTCAACAATTTTGTTTAGAGCATTAAGAATCAATTAGCAAGTATGGTATTGTAAGTCATAATGCCCTTGTTTCTATTGCTATATTATAAATAAATAAAAATTAATACAAGAATACAATTGCTACAAATCCATAGAGAATAGTCACACATTTGATCTTAAGTATTAAAATCTATAACCACCATCCACCAATATAAGTCATACACTTTATTCAATTATACCATAGGTAGTACAATATTTATTTGAATTTTAAAGCAAAAAGAAAGGATAATAGAAGCAAAACTTGATCAAATTTTAAAATGCTAATTAATATACAAGAATTTTTTAAGTGTTTAGCCAACTACTTGGAACAATAATTATGTCTAAAAATAATAATATATTTATTCTAAACATAATTGTATAGCTTACAAATTAGAAAAATTATATATTTTATTACAATTTGATGTTATGTTTTTCAAAAGTCAATGCAATGCAAAGTGCAATGTACATAAGTGTGTTGAAAGTTTACTTTTACATGGGAGATATTATTTATATTGTAGACATCTCCAAATAAACTCCATGTTCTTGTTTTTTTTTTTTTCTATACAAAATGTATGTAAAAAGTGCTTGTAGTCTTATGTTCAATTGCTTTGAGACTTTAATTTAAATATCTTATCTTCTTAACTAATGAAGGGGCTTGTTTATTTTTTTAAGAGATTCAACATATCTTGATTTATTGTATAGATGTTAAATACATTAAAAAAAATTTAAAACTAATCTTATAAAAAAATCATTATTTAAAATTATTTTGTGCAATATCACTTTTTATTACAATTTATTGTTACAATATCATATTATATGTTAAAATATAATAAAACAATTATTCATAAAATAAAAAATAAGATTTAAAAAATATACTACTTATTGTGTCAATTCAATCATATGTGTGTGTATATATATATATATATATATATATATATACACATATATAAGTATCATATCAATATTTATAAAATATACTTATTTATTTTATCAAATTTTTATATTCAATCAAATAAAATATTTATTACAAGCTATATTTTCTATTAGTGAGAAATATTATTATATTAAAAATTTAAGAAATTTATGCTAATATAATTTATTTTTAGTTTATAAATTAAAAAATATTAGATTATAGTATTTTAAGCTTTAAAAAAATTAATCCAATCATATCTCATGAATTAAAAATAAATAAATCAATCAATCCAATCATATCCCAAGGTAAACAAAACTTATCGTCAAAAAAGAAAATAAAAGAAAATAAATACATTTATTATTATAATTTACTAGAATAAATATAATTTATTAGAGTAAATATAATTTACTAGAATATATAATAAAGATAGAATTGTCCCACATGCATTACCATGAAAATACAAAAAGCCACTAAATATACACAAAAAAGCTAAGAAAAAACCAAACACATTTCTAAATGAAAGTGAGTGTTTAATTTAAAAATAGCATGAAGTGAATGGAAGCAAAAGGTATATAGTGAATTTACTAGTGACCATGGCGTGATTGATATAAATATATAAGGACTGGACGGTTGAGATTACCATGGAGAAGCGGAGTTTATAAATAGTAAAGAATCGGATGGGCAGGCTTCTGGAAAAGTCCCCCTATGTCCACATTTATCTAACCCTAATCTGCCTGCTGCTGCTGCTGCTGCTGCCCGACGTGGGATTGTTTCTTGTCTTCGTCTGTTCGTTTCCGTGCTAACGCGCCTAACATACACTTCGCATCACCACCATGGCCATGGCGATGCTGACCACCTAAGCAGTTTCTTTTTCTCGTCTTCTTTGTTTGTGCTGTGCCTCACTCTCCAGCGCTGACTCTTCATTTCCGCCTCTTCACTGTCGCTCTGGAGCGCGGTACTTCTTTCCTCTCCTCCTCCTCTCTCTGTTTTCGGCTCGTCCCTTGTTATTGCCTCGGGATATTTTCCGTGGTTGCTGTTTGTGGTGATGAATCGGACCTTGATTCGAAGTAATTAAGAGGATGATAGCTTATAAGTGCGGGACGGTTTGTGGCGTTTTTGAATAGCAGTTTGCTTCGACGGAGCGTGTGTGGTTTCGGGCGGGGTGCGGATTCGTGAAATTATTGTTTGCTCTGTGGCCTTTTGTGCCCTTCTTGATCGCCTCATTTCTCTTGGCGAGGGTTGATTTCTTTCCTTCTCCGGCATTATTGAGTAGTCCTTTCGATGTCTGATACTACTTTTTCTTTGTTGTTCCCTTGAGGAGCACAGGAATCGAGGTTTACTTGTGTGATGGCCCTTTTTCGTCTTGTAGTTGTAATTCTGACGTGGCTTCACATTTATTTGCAGTGTTCCATCGAATATAGGTGAAGTCTTTCTCCGACCCTGGTGAAGGGTTTAAGGTTTATTTGATTAAATATTTCGAGATGCATTGATGTTGCGGTAGACAGTTTTGGCTACGTGACAATTTCGATGACTGTTGGACATGGCTGCTTCTCAGCAGCAGCTGCTGACATCTTAGGCTGCGTCTTTTTTATTTATTTGGGCGGTTAGTTATACGGGACGAAATAATTCGGAAGGTCTGAGGTAGACATCGATGCTCAGCAGAACTTCGCAGTTACGCATATGTCTTGTTTCCAGCCATGCATATTACCGGCCGTTTTTGAAAAGCCAGCATTCCAAGTGTTGTAGCTCGCCTATTTCCAGCCTCTATCAACTTTCCTTCGTGGATAAATCTTCGGGGATTCGTGCTGACTGCCTTTTCGAATAGACGATTCCATTACTTAAACTTTCTTGATTGAAGAAGTTTTGATCAAGAATATTTAGAAGGACGTGGTCGCGTAGAGTTGATTGAAACGCAGCTTTCCTATTGCCAAACGGAGAGTGGTCCTTCTCACCGACTTTTGGTCGAAATTTGCGGCACTGTAGCTTTTAATTAGCTGGTGGTTCGCTTGCTTTGCGATTTACTTGCTTACATCTTCATCTATCTCCAACTTACCTGCGTTAATTCAATTCTTTTTCCTCATTATTTATCTACTTTTATGCCCAGTGAAATGATTTTCTTGGATTTCGTTAATTTATGATGAGGATATATGCTGGTATAGAAAATTCTCTATTGTGTCGTAGTTGACAATTGATGTGTTGTGTTGCGTTCAGCAATAACTCTGGAATCATGGGTAAAAAAGCTTCAAATCCAAGGGTTTTCTTCGACATAACCATTGGTGGTAATCCTGCTGGCAAGGTTGTTATGGAGGTATGCACATATATGGTCTGCCCCTTCGCTGGTTCAATTATCTAGTGTTCTTGTTGTTTTGTGAATCACTAGGTGTATGGTTCTTGGTATTGATTTTAGTTTTTGGTCAATGTGTTGTTCATTATGGATAAGCCCTGTAAATGCCCCAATTAGTTGTGTGGTTCATCTTGATCATCGTGCACTTATTACAAATTGTAATTTTTGTGAAATAATCTCTTGTTTCTATTAACGGCTGTATTTCCGTGTCACAGCTTTATGCAGATGTGCCAAAGACTGCAGAGAATTTCCGAGCACTCTGCACAGGTACATCTTTGTGCAGAAGGTCTAACTTCTTGTGACTTACATAATTCTTCCTTCTGTATGTGGAGAGAACTTGAAGAATGAACTTGTGATGTAGTTGTATATATTTTTAGAGGTGCAAATTGGGACTACATCACGCTCGCTTGCGTGAAGGAACGTGTTTCTTTATCATTCGATCGGTGGTTTGTGAGATGTCTTTGTATCGCTTGCCGTTTGTTTCTTGATATTTGCAGGTCTGTCCAGACGAGCTAATGATGTTCAGTTGAACTTGAACGTCTGAGTGGCGCTATCTTTGTGATGGGAGCTCGATCGTATGCTTCAAAGTTTTAGGCAGTGTGTAGCTCATGAAATTGGTTCTTTTCTTAATAATTCAAGAGTCATATTTCATGAAAGTAGTCTACTGTCATTCAGTTGCTGATTCTTTTTTGATACGTGCAGGAGAGAAGGGTTTAGGCCACATTACAAAGAAACCCCTACACTTCAAAGACACTATATTTCACCGAATTATTCCAGGATTTATGGCACAAGTAATATTAATATAAGAAGGCTTAGTGTGATGCATCTTCAGTCATGTTGCTTGTACTTGTCTTTTCGCAGCATTGCATCAACATTGTGCTAGGCCGGATGTTTGTTGTTGTTGTGGTTTGTCATGTATTATTAGTGGTTTGCATTGACTTAAGTGAAAGAGAATCTCTATTTGCCGGCAGACTCAACACATACAGCAATTTTCATAGAACTAATACTAATTTACTTCATTCCATTCAGGGAGGAGACTTCTCCAAGAGAGATGGTAAGATTATTTACCTGTCTTAAGATGAAAGAACGTTCTATACTTAGTACACGTCTTCGTACTTGAAATGTAGTACAGTATTCTATAAAGAAGTCAGTTTTCACGTTGCAGAATGTAGTGCATTTTGCTACCTTCGTTTTGTCATACTGTAGCGGATATGCTTAAAATAAATTTCTTGTGTAAGTGGCTTATTAATATCTGTTAAGAGATGGTTAGTGTGGTTATATTTTTGGACACGTAATGCTTGCTATGAAAACGGATCTATTGATACCGGTGGCTATCAGATAATGAAACCGTTGAATTTTACTGGAGTTATCTTAAAGTTCACAAGGTTAATCAAGTTGTCTGCATCGTTGATGGTTGCCTTTCGCGTGACCTCGGTTTGTCATGGTTGGGCTTTGATTTCAAAAGCATCCCAAGATGAGGTTCATCGCACTCGGGTTGCTTAGCGCCGTTACCTATATTACACGTGGATGTTTTGTTCTGGTGATAGTTAACTGGGTTAATTTATATGCAGAACTTGTGAGAAATTTCCTGTCATGTATGCTTGAATACTTGACTTTGTAGTATCATTCAATGGAAGATTAAAGGTCTCGTGACCATATCATTCTTGTATTAGCCAATCGACATAATATTCATGTCTTTGGTCTGCAGGCACAGGTGGTGAGAGCATTTACGGTGGCAAGTTTGCTGGTATTTATCTCAGTCAACTTAGGTTTCGGACTTAAAAAATAAATCTGCAGATGTTTTAGTTTTGATGTGTCTTGGTATCTTTAGAAAGAGGGAATCGTAAATGAATCTAAACCTAAGAGGATATTTGGTTTGTGTTTGTGTCACTTGTTTGAAAAGATCATGCCAGGTATGTGGCCAGAAATTCTATGTTATACATTATTCTATGTGGCAATACAAGGTCTGGGACGTTCATGGTCATATCTATCTAAGATAATGCTTTTCTGGCGTGTACAGAATTCTCGTTTACTGATTGTATAATTTTCCGAATGCTAACACAGGTTGCAGGTTAGAACATTGATATACCCTCTGAAACGCAGGAAGAGAAGAAATCTTACCTACACGTATGTAAGTTTCTTACGACTTTTTATGTCTTTGTCTCAGATGAAAATTTCAAGTATGGGCACAATGGAGCAGGGGTACTATCGATGGCAAATGCTGGTCCAAACACAAACGGTTCACAGTTCTTTCTTACTTTTAAATCGCAACCACATTTGAATGGGTGAGAGATCGCTCCTTCACAGGGCACAGATTGCTCTTCTCTTTTGTTTTGATGAATTCTGTTTGTCCATGCTGGTCTGATACTAGTGCTATTAGGAAATGAAGTATGTGGTTCACGGAATACAGCTCTATTATATGTGAATATCCACGTTGATTAATATTAGCGTGAACGCGGTAGTTTTTTTCAACTCATTGATGGTTTCAAAATGGTCTCTCTTATGATATGTAGCTGCTCCGCAGCTATTGTGTCTAATGACGATTTTACTGGGATAATTGTTTGTAGGCCACGAACCTCGTCATTGTCCACCCCACATGACTCATGTGCCATTCAGTGACGGGGTGAGGCAAACTTATGTTTGTTCTAATGTGGAGATTGTCAATTGCTTGATGTCTTATTCTTTCTTATTCCTGCCCTGTAATTTCTGGAAAGTAAAGTTTTGAAGTCTAGACATGTGCCCATACATAGGCTCATGCATGTGCGGTAATTTTTTTGGGCACCTGTTGCAATCTTGGTTGGCCTTGCTGTTAATTGATCAATGTGGCATATTTCTCAAGTCCATCCCAAGTTGCCTATGCAGAGACTTATCAAACACACGAAGTGGCACGCATCAATTCTATGTTAATTTCTACTATGATGTTGACTTTACCATGTTCTTCCTACATTTGTTGCTTTCTTTCATCATACAAGTGCACTGTAGAGTTGCTTCCTACAATAATAAATGATTTCATGAAACCAGCTAGGTATAGTTAGATGGGAATATGTGGTTTTCACTTGACCATAATGCTTGAACACTAAATAATCACTGAGGTTGATCAGAGCTTAAGGAGTTAAACTGTTTGCAGGAAGCATGTGGTGTTTGGCAAGGTAGTCGAAGGCATGGATATCTTGAAGACGATAGAGAATGTACCTACATCTGGTCAGAGAAACAAGCCGGATTTGCCGATAAAGATAGTGGATTGTGGAGAGGTACTCCAGGGCAAAGACAATAGTGTCGTTCCCCAGAAAGACGGTAAGGTTGTAGATCATGAAGGGATCTGCAAATAATGTAGTTGGACTACTGGTAGTGCATGTTTTGCTGATTTTGAACAACAACCTGTCTTCGTTAGTGGAGACAAGGCTGGGTTTGCCGCACTAATCTGCTTTGATCGAATTCTGCATGCTCTTCATTGCTTGCGGGGCTTTGTGTTTTTTTGTCTTCTTTCAAAGGGATGTTTTGGGAACTGGTATTTTTTGAAGACAGTTGCATTGAGCTAGAGTTTTACGTACTCGTGACAGGGCACATTTTTGTGAATGCTCAGGTGTAAATGTTTTGTTTCTTTTGTTCCTCATTTTCACGATGTTATCTGTGAATTAATATGTTTTGTGGATGACCCTAGACAAGAGGAAGGCTACAAAACACAAAGATAGTAGAGATGATTACTCAAGCGATGACGATAAAGAACATAATCGTTCCAAGAGGAAGCATAGGAAGGTTGTAAAAGACCGAAGAAGGAAGAAAAGGAGGCGTTACTCATCAGATTCTACTGAAAGTTCATCAGATTCAGAATATTATTCAGATACTTCGTCTGATACTGAATCTGACTCTGAATCATACTCGTCCTCTGAATTAAGCTCGTCCAGCGAGGACGATAGACGGAAACGAAAGAGGAAACCAGTGAGGAAGGAGAAGGGAACTCACAGGCGAAAAAGAGACAAACGCAAAGACAGGAGGCGAAGGAGAAAGACCAGATCAAGAAGGAGATCTAAGTGGTATGCGTGTGGCTAGTTTACTGAGACTTGTTATGAATTTACTGATATTGTGTCTTCTATGCGGATGACTTGTATTATTATATCTGAATGAGGTCGGGTTCGGGGAACAGATTATTGTTCCTCGTATTTGCTACCTGTTCATGATCACTCTGGTTTTGCTTGTTGCAGGAGTTCTGAAAGTGATAGCAGTGATTCTGACAGTGAAACTTCGAGCTCAGATCTTGAAAGTGACACAGGTAGTGACGTGAGTGCACGTGCGGCGAAGAGAACCCAGAAAACTCAGATTCGAGGTACGTGCGACTTATTCGTGATCATTTCTGCCTACCTTGATGTAGACTTGATCTTGATTTTGTAGAAAGACATGGAAACCCAAAACAATATTTTATTACGTTTCATCCAAGTTTTATGTTTGGGGCATGCTGGTTGGCTAGGTTGATTACTGTCGACATGCTAACTTTGGTATGTGTCTGCTGTAATTCATGTTCATTTTAGGTTCTGATTATGATAACTATTTTACAGATAAAGTTGGAATGAAACAATCAACCTCAACAGCTGAAAAATCTGGCCAGAGAGCACATGCCAAACTTGTTGGAAAACAAGTAGAAGTTGATATGAAGGTGTCAAAGGATGATCACAAAGAGGAACCTGTGGAATTTCAGAAAGACTCGAAACCTCAGGCGGTGGCTTCAGATATGAGTTTGTCGCCTCCACCCAGTTCTCGTCAAAACCGATCAAGGTGGGTTGCAACTTGTATGATCAATATCTTTGCTCAACGAATGCAGGCATCCTTGTAGGATACATGCTTACCTGTCGAGGTTTGTGTTGAAATTTTTACTTCTTTTACTCTTTGTTTTTTTAACTTATCCTAATACGTAGTTCATATGGCATTGATTTTAGGAGTCGTAGCAGAAGCTTTGAGAAGAGGAGAAGCTCGACCCATAGTCCGAGTCCAAGCAGGAGCCCCGTGGAGAGGAAAATAAGTCCGAGCAGAAGCCCTGTAGCGCGGAAAAAAAGTTTGAGCAGGAGTCCGACCCCTCGTAGTCCTACATCTGATGAAAGGAAAAGTCTGAGCAGAAGTCCGGTCCCTCGCAGTCCTAAATTTGTCACTAGGAAAAGTTTGAGTAGTAGCCCTAGCTTGAGTCCTGCTCCACCAACCCCCAATGTCCAGGGCCTACCTCAATTAGGTCAAGCAGAGCGGCAGAGTTTGAGCCGCAGCAGGAGTCGGACTCCCACCAGAAGGTCTATTAAGAGTAGAAGCCCTGCTCGCCCTACTAGCGCGAAAGCCCGGAGCCTCACCCCTGCTGATCCTCTCCACAGATCTCGTAGTCGGAGTTTGGTGCGAAGTCCCAGTCGAGAAGGCACTCCAAAGAGGATTAGAAGAGGTCGTGGGTTTAGCCAGCAGTATTCATATGCACGTCGGTACCGAACCCCAGATCGGTCTCCACCGCGGACATACGGCTATGGTGGGCGTGGCGATCGTGATAGACACGATCGGGGTGGGAATGGCAGGTATTGCTGAATTTTATGACAGTAGTTTTAGTCATTTGAAGTTTTTAGGAAATGGAGGTATCATTTTTATTGATTAGAGCGCAGTGGTTGTGATTGTTCTTAGTGTGAACTTACTGAAAAATTTTACTATGTTCCATCATGACATGCGGTTATGTTGCAACCAGGTATGGAGGGGGTTACAGGGGCAATCGAGACTGGAGCCCAAGACGATACAGAAGTCCTCCAAGAGCCCGATCACCACCTAGGTAAGATCTCATTTGTGTAATTGTTTATTTACTTCGAATAATAATCAATATAAGCTTAACTGGGTGTTTCTGGGACCTTCCACCGCAATTTTGTTAAATATTCTCTATGGAGCTGAATGACAGGAGGAGCTTGGTGTCTGCGATGATCGTACGAGACACTTCTCCACAACATGTCTAAACCTGAAACTGATCTGCTTATTCATGGCAATATCATTATTTTATGACACCATTTTATGTTTTGTCGGTTACTCAGGTACAGGAGGGATGCCAGCAGAATCTTAAGTCGAAGTCGTAGTCCTCGTGTTCACCGTGACCGTAGTCCAAGAGGTGTTCATCGGAGCGTCAGTCGTAGCGCATCTCCGTCTGGAGGTCGTGCCCCCATCAGCAGCGACCTCCGCAATCGTCTAGGTCCCCGAAGTGCAATCCAATCTAAAGATGGACATAATAACGGAGGTTCCAGAGGAGCCAGGCGTCGTTCTCGAAGTGCCAGTTCTTCTGTATCTCACTCTCCAAGTCGTTCGTTGTCCAAGAGTCTATCACCTGAGAAGAAGAAACTTGTCTCTTACGCCAGGGATGAAACTGATCGTCGACGACGCAGGTCACCGACACCTTCGGTGAGCGTTTCTCCATCACGAAGCAGATCCTCAGGTGAGAATGCAGGCTTGGTGTCGTATGGAAGGGATTTAAGCCCTGGTTCACGATCACCTTCGAAATAGATTTTATGAGTTCTATCACTATGTCTTGGAGGTTCTAGAGCATAGGTGTTGGTCCTTAACCGTTCACTTGTCATCAGGTTTTTTGTTCAGCCTGCCTCTGGCAGCTGTGGTATTTCCTTATTCTTTTCTTAGTTAATACCTCAGCATGCACGAGGTTATGCATGTGTTAAGAAACCGAAGCTCATTGGAATGGCATACCTGATTGTCATTTAGCGTGGTGTTGTGAAGTAGTCCGTGTTGAAATATCCAATAATGCATATTTAAGAACCTAAAAGTTCATGAGGAATTAAAGAATTTATATCCCGCCAACACTTAAATTAGAATGTTGCATATCATGCAGAATAGTCTCTTACTAAAGCTGCCCGGTTTCTTAAGTTAAGGCGTCTCAAAGTGAAAATGCATGAGATATACTTGATGATGTAACTCAAATTGGTTGAGTTGAAATCTATGAACTCTAGCTGATCAAACGGTACAAAAACTTCAAGTGAGAAAAATTAGTTCGTCTGTCACTTAGTATTTACTGAGGTCACGTAGAAGATGTAGATTTAGAATCTGATTGTCTAGATTTGTTTGTTTGCTTGTTTGTTTGTTTTTTGTTTTTTTTGTTTTTTTGGGTTCAAAATACAAGGCATATTACGCAACAGCACTGATGGGCTATCATTATTATAATTTCATGATTGTTTCAGCCACTAAATCATTGATTCAAATTGTGGATTTTTGCCCTTGGAGCTTTGTGTCATGATTGAAGTACCAATTAATCAGTCAGAGTTCATAAAATTGGACATTTTCTAATTAATCAAATCATTGTATCATTGTGTTGAGATATCAGTCTATCATTCACTGATTTTCTTTTTCTTTTTCTTTATTGAGTAACTGTAGAACACTTTATTCCAATCAGAAATAGAGTTTTTATGAGATAAAATTTGTTGTTAAGGGTGCCGTTTGAATATGATCTGACCAAACCTTTTGATACATGGAGTTGCATGTGAGTTTTAGAAATCATTTAATTTTTCTTTGATAATGTGAACTGGAATCTTTGTGTGAAGCTGGTTTCTGTACAGTCTAGACAGACGAGTCTCGACATGGTCTATGCATATTTACAGACTACAAGAGACCAATTTATGGTTATTTAATCAGCTATGATTGATACCTACACTTATACCTTATTCTACATACCTTTTTAATAAATTTATTTTGATCACATTATAATATGATATCCAAAATGAGTCAGATGTAGGATTTTTTTATTTTTTTATTTTTTTGGAAACATCATTGAGTTATTATCTCTGTGCTAGCATTATTTGGATAGAGTTTGGAATCTCCCAGCTGGGATACCAACACACTTTCCTTAAGTAGTTTCAAACCATTGTGGACATTTAGGGTGTATTATCTTTAGGACAACCTTCCTTAGGTAGTTTCAAATCACAGTGGACAAGTGGGATGTATTATCTTTAGAACACATTAATAAATTCTTTCATGGGCTTTTAGCAAAGTAACAATTAAAACTCCAATGTAACCTCATATCATTAGGATAAAACACCACCGAGAGGTTGAGTGTAAATAACAATCTACAGAGTAACAACAAATGGGATTCACATGTGACATGGACAACAAAGAGATAAGTAAAAGACTTAAACAAGCTCTCTCATTAGACACAATTATGTTTGTAATCTTTCTTGTGTTAATTAAATATTAAAATGAATTCACAATAGATGTTTAAACAGCAGGTAAACAAAATCTAGTAATTCACAAAGAACTCGTAAAAAGATTCAAAAAAGATAAAGTGGCATTCACATGGACTATTTCTCCGCTCATCAACTAGAATACTACACATTTCATACAAACTTTACAAATGACCATATTAAAAAAAAAAAAATCAACAATATTAGAATAAGTGAACTTATTCCACTCAATGCAGAATACTGACACACTCTTGTATCTATCGCCATCACATATTTGGTCTTGCAATTATTGAACAACTAAACCCTTCTAACCTCTGGATTAGATCCACATACACCAAAGTGAGTCAACTCAGGTAAATTGTTCTTAAACCACAAACTTGACAGATATTTCAAATTTCCTGTACCTGTAATCGTTGAAAATTATAAAATATAATAATAATAATCATAATAAAAATGCTAGTAACACCAACAAAATTCCCTGGCCCTCTGATTATATGTACAACAAATCTACACTTACATCACTACATTCAGTTTTGTAAGTTAACAAGGCACACAATAAAGTAAGATTTTCCTTCGTGTATCAATTGTGCCTCAAGACAAAAAAGTGGGTTACTTGATGAGACAAAATGTAATACAATCTAGATTTCAATCTCAAGATGGCGGAGGTCCAACAATCACCATGTAGACGAACAGCCCCACAACGACACCCACGCCAGCCAGAGTGAACTTAGGATCTGTCCACGCATCCAAAGCCTTCCTCTCTGTCTTGCGCATGGGATCCGTCTCCTCCGACAGTGGGAAATTGGAGTGCGTTGGACGTCGGTTCACATATTGCTCCATGTCTATGTTCAAGCTTTTCAACAGATTTGTCCATGGGCTTTGCTTCTTGGGCTTGGGGAAGCTCTCCCAAGCCTTGTCCCAGTCCACTGATCCCTTCTTTCCTGCATCCATTCATTGCAAGTAATCTCATTTGATGGTGGCTACTACAGAATTCCACAAACTTAATGTGCTCAAGGTGTATATATATATTCACTATGGGTTCAGAATGCGGCAATGCATTAGAAATTACGAGGTGATACAAATACGAAAGGTAGACGAGAACCCTAATTGCACATGGGATAAATACTTGGACACTTGGAGAACCCAGCGTCACTTTGGGGTGGATCAAGCCAAAAGTTTATTTTATTCAGTATGAAAGTTGACAAACAAAACATGCTCAGATGAATATGCCCTTAAGGGCTGAGACGATAGCGAGAAATTGAGAGCAAAATGTTGGATCCACCACAACGAAGTGAATAAACAAGGCTCACCTTCGTTCTTGTTCTTGTCGTCGAATTCAGGACCATTGTTGTTGGACGCTCCACGCACTGCAAGGCCTCTCCGTGGCTGTCGCCGGCATCGAGAGTTGAGGTCGGATGATCTCAGTGCTCGGGGAAACGACAAAACCTAATAAAAAACGCACAAGATTCAATCTCTTCTCATACAGTAACATGTTCCTTCACTTTGCTGAGGATATTTGAAGGTTAACAAACACTTCTCCAGTTGGCAGCTAGTAGACTCGCACTGAGAATTTACTTAGTTTATAATAATAGCTCTTAAACGAAGTAAATTATCACTGTGGAGGTTTACAATATCCCTTGACGCCGACTGCTAAATGCACCAAGAAAAATGCTAGTATGGTTCTCATGACATGAACTTTCCACTGTAACTAGAAACGGACTTTTAATCTAGGCTTTAAACCCTCCAACAAAATATACTGCAACAAGACTTCAGCTTCAACACAAATCTCAATCTATATCTGGAATCGAAAATGAATAATCTAACATCAAGAGTTGTTCCCCCTTGCCAATATTAGGAATCCAAACACCAAAACTGGATTCGAATTGCTGCCTAAAAGAAATTGGATTCAGTATGTTAAGAAGTGTGCACATATATTAAATTGGATAGTCAGCCACTGCAATCCACCGCGCTTTGGCTGAGCAAACCAAATTTAATCCCTTTAATTGAACACTCTCGAAATCTTAGCACCCAAGCTATTGACATCGCTACTCACCACCAGTCCGAGTCCACGTGCTTGACAAGGGCTACCAGCACTCACACACAACCCAGCGCCTCGCGTACCACGGCTCACATCCACAGAAGCTCCCACCGCCATGGCCACGGCCATCGCCAACCCAGCCCCACCTGAACCCCAACAAGATCACTAATCCAACAACACCCTCAATTCAATCCCACTCCACTCTTAAACAACCCTGAACTATCAACCTACAGCAGCTTCCCACGAAGTTGAACCCTAGCCCGGATCAAATTAGAAGTGGAAATTGAAGTGGATCTGGAGTGCAAAAGTGGGCATCGAAGTGAGCGGCGGGTGGCTTATTCTCCTTCCCACGCAACCTGGTGCAAGTGAGACGACTGGACCTTCGCAAAAGTTGATGGATCTTCTGACAGTTGCTTTTGCGGATGTAGCTCACAGGTGTGTAGCGTAGGCAGTACCTCGTAAACTGCGGGAGCTCCACGACCACCGGCCCTTCTCGCTCCCACAATCGGAGGCTTCTCAAGCACGACAAGATTCAGTAACCGAGTCCTTGGCCTTGTTCATCCCCGTCCATTGCCTCCAATCGACGCTTCACGTTTTCAGAATTCCTCATTCTTTTAATTTTCCTTTTCGCTCCCTATCTGATTTCAGTTACTGAACGCAAAAGCAACAGTCACTCGTCCAGAAGGTGTCACTTATGCAGAAAAAAACCATGAGAGATCACCCACTCCATGTGATCTGACCCACCAGGTTTGAACCCAAGCAGGGGCACACTCTGCGTTGCATTCGTCGTGAGGGAGTCACGAGCCAGCTTTCCTGAAACGCATCAACTCCATGGCCAGCGCCATGCGGCGTCGCCTCGACGGCGCTGACGCAACACGTCTCACCAAGCCGCTGTGGAGAGCTGGAGCTGCAAACGAGGCGCACCATGTTCCCGCCTTGGAAACCACGAAGCCCTCCACGAAGCCACGAAGCCACACCGTTCGTTTTTGTGAGAGCGGAATGCAGAGTATGGAGAAATGGGTATTTGGTTAGATTTTAGTATGCAAAACATGATGTCCCTACAGGGTCTTTCAGATCCTTCATGTCTTCTCAATATATTGTCTTCTTTTTGTGAGTGTGCATAATTAAATGGGTCATTATAATTGGTGGAGAAGGTGAGAGGTCACAATTTTTCAAAGTTTTGATTAGCAAAATTTTAAAAACCCTAATTTAGTTGGTTTTTAGTTTGGAAAAATTAGTTCAAACAAAAAATATAAGATGAACTATTGATTTTATTTTATTTTATTTTATTTTTTCTCTAGTTATCATAAATACTATTATTCTTCCAAAATTTTCATCAAACCTTCTTAAAGAGATGGTTTTTATAGAAATTTAAGAAGATATGATAGAAATTAATAAATATTTATTTTAAAATATAAATTATAAGTATAATTATAATTATAATTTTTATAATTTTTTTTAAAGCAACTAGATTTTTACTTCTTATTGATAGTCTCTTTAAAAGAAGACATGTTGTTTATTAGAAGTAGAGCTATTTTTGTCACTTCCTTTGTACAATTTTTGTCTAAAGAGTTTATTGTTGTTATTTTTTCTATTTTTATAAGTTTGTTAGAAGGATTTCAAAATAAAAGGATTGTCATAAGATAGAGACTTAAATCAATTTCAAACTTGGCACCAAAAATTTTCTTAAATGAACAAATTTTAATATGGATCTTCTTCCACGTGTACACTAAATTTAAATTTATAAAATCAAAAAATTAAAAAAAAAAACAATTTTTTGATGATAAGGCTTGGTTTTAGTAATGCAAATTTATAACTTAGAAAGCAAAACTCCTTGTAGCCAATATACTTGTAGAAAAATTTATATATATATATATATATATATATATATATACATAATTTCAATTTTAAAAAAATTAGGCATAAATATGGTATTGTAAAAGAGCTCTTAAAGATCATTCTATAAAAACCAAGAAATTATCCAATTACAAAGAATAAGTCAAATGCCAAATCAAAAAAGATAAAGTTTGTAAAAAAAAAAATTTTAAAAGAACAAGGTACTTATTAATTTGAATAAATAAAAATCTATTTCTAGAGGTGTGTTTAAGCTTGACGTTATTATCAAATGAATTGAAAAACCTTATATCATTGATTTATCTTAATATAAATAGATATTCAAGATTGACATCATTACCAAATAAATTAAAAAATCTTATATCTTTAATTCATCTTAATATAAATAGATGCTTAAGATTGACATTATTATCAAAAGAATTAGAAAATCTTACATCTTTGACTTATCTTAGTATAGAAGAGTGTTTAAGTTTGAAATTATTGCTAAAAGAATTGAAAAATCTTACATCTTTGATTCATCTTGATTTAAAAGGATGTTCAAGCTTAACATCATTACTACATGAATTAAAAAACCTTACATCTTTAACTCATTTTAATATTGATGAGTATTCAGGCTTGTCATTATTGCCAAAAAAATTCGAAAACCTTCCATCTTTGATACATCTTGATATGAATTATTGCTATAATTTAACATAATTTCCAAATGCATTGAAAAATCTTATATCTTTTCCTCATTTTAGTATGATTTCTTACTCAAGTTTGACATCATGGTCAAAAGAATTAGAATATCTTACATCATTGCATCATCTTAATATCATATGATATTCAAAACTAACATCAATATTAATAGAAGTAAAAAAATTTCCATCTATGACTTAACTTAATTTAAAAAGACATTCAAGGTTGACATCATTGTTAAGTAAATTTAAAAATCTTACTTATTTGACTCATCTTAATATGAATAATTGCTAAAATTTGACATCATTACCAAATGAATTAGAAAATCATACATTTTTTGCTTAACTTAGTATAAATGAGTGCTCAAGATTGATGTTATTGCCAAATGAATTAAAAAACCTTACATCTTTGATTCATCTCATTATAAATGAGTATTCAAGGTTGATATCATTACCAAATAAATTGAGAAACCTTACATCTTTGACTCATCTTATTATAAGTTAATGCAATGACTTGAAACCATTACCAAATAAATTAGAAAAACTAACATCTTTGACTCATCTTAATATAAATTGGCATTCAAGGTTGACATCATTATTAAATGAATTAGAAAATCTTACATGTTTAACTCACCTTAGTACGGATCAATGCTTTGGCTTAAAATTATTACCAAATAAATTGGAAAATCTTACATCTTTGACTCATCTTAATATGAGTTTGTATGAAAACTTGACATCATTGTCAAATGAATTAGATAACTTTACATCTTTGACTCATCTTAATATGAATTGGTATAATAGCTTGATATCATTGCCAAATGAAGTGGACAACCTTATATCTTTAACTCATCTTAGAATAGATTGATGCTATAACTTGAAATTATTGCCAAATGAATTGAAAAACCTTATATCTTTGATTTATTTTAGTATAAATGTATATATAAGCTTAATGTTACCATTAAATGAATTAAGAGATCTTTTATCTTTGACTTATCTTAATATAAATTAATATTCAAAATTAACATCAATATCAAATAAATTGATAAACCTTACATCTTTGATTCATTTTAGTATAGATGATTGCATAAGATTGACATTATTGCCAAATAAATTGAAAAATCTTAAAACTTTGAGTCATCTCAATATAAATAGATATTTGAAATTGACATTATTACTAAAATGAATTGGAAAATCTTACATCTTTAATTTATCTTAATATAGATTGATATTATGACTTAAATTAATAATACTAGATTTTTTAATTTATTTGGTAATTATTTCATCTTAATATAAATAAATATATAAGCTTAATATAATTACCAAATGAATTAAAAAATCTTACATGTTTTACTCATCTTAATATGGATGAGTATTCAAGCTTGACATTACTACCAAAAGAATTAGAAAATCTTACATCTTTGAGTCATCTTAGTATAAATGAGTGTTTAAGCTTGATATTATTGCCAAAAGAATTTGGAAACTTTACATCTTTGACTTCTCTTAGTATAAATGAGTGCTCAAATTCGATATCATTGCCAAATGAATTAGAGACTCTTACATCTTTGACTTATCTTAGTACACATATGTGCTCAAGTTTAATAACATTTCCAAAATAATTGGAAAAAAATACATCTTTGATTTAAGTTAGTATAGAAGACAAGTTTAGATTGATAATATTACAAAACAAATTCTAATGTCTTATATCTTTAATTCAACATTATTACCAAATGAGTTGATTAATTTTAAATTATTAATTTTTTTTATATAGATAGATATTTGTTTAAAAAATATCAATAAAAGAATTAAAATATCCTACATCTTTGACTTATCATAATACATATTGGTATTCATAATTGACAAACATTATTGCCATATTAATTAAAGAAACCTTCTACCTTTGATTCTTTTTAGTCTTTAATTATGTCATTGTATAATATCTTTTATTTAAAGCTTTATCCACCTCTATAAAAATCATAATTTTAAAATTTTATATTTGCTTATAATATTAGTTAATTTTCTATAAGCACCTAGCACATAAATAAATAAATAAATAAATAAATAAAATCTTTTACAATAAGATTTGAAAGTATTATAAGATTATATTCTAAAATAGTATTTTTTTATACAATATTACATCTTCAAAATAAATTCATCCAATAAGTTAATTAATTAGAACCAATAGCAATAAATTATATATATATATATATATATATATATATATATATGGCTTTTAATCATCCATATTTATAAAATAAAAAAATATGACAATATAACTTTAAATAAATATAACTTTAAGATGAAGTAATTAATGATCAAATTTAATACTAATTAAACTCTAAGTTTATTAATATTTAAGACTAATAATCTATTAATGTCCAAAAAAAATAACAAAAATTTTTAAACTCCATATAACAAATTGTCTATATTATTTAAGATTAGTTTTTTTTATTTTTTATTTTTATATTGTTGTCCTAGCTACTTTATTAATTGATATATATATATATATATATATATATAGTAATAGATTTAATCCTATATACTTAGATCTTTTATTAATAATGCTCTTTGATTGAAGTTACTTTGATCATAAAGATTTCTTTTCATATTACAAGATTTTATAATTCTACAAGATCTTTTAACTTCTTATTATAGATAATATTATAATTTAAATTATTTAATAGTTTAAATTTATTTTTATATCTATATTTTATTTTATTTTATTTTATTTTATATATATAATTATATAAATTTTAAATTAATAATTATCAATATTTAATATATAATTTTTAAAAATATATTTTTTTAATTGAGGCCAAGTTAAATGAATACTCATTTAATAATAGATAGATGTCAAAAAAAGGATTGAGTGTAAGAATAATTAATTGGATAAGAATGAGCAAAAAAAACTTATTATATAAGGTGCATTTAGAAAGACAATTAGAGTAGATTTCATAAAGAGGATTATGGTCATAAAAAGAGTATGTTGAGTATCTCAAAAAGTAAGATGGATATGGTTATGATTTGTTTGATTATAAAGATTGTGTTAAGAATGGAGTAGGTAGAAATGGATAAGATAAGAATTAAAGAAAAAAATTATTAGGTAATAGATATTTATATTGTAATATGGGAAGAAAAATCAAATAACAAAGAATATTATATTGTAGATATAAAAGATGTGGACTTATTACTAGTGAACATTAAGTACTTATGATTGTTAAGTATACATATGTTTAGTTCTTAATGAGTCAAAATTTAAATATTTAGACTTGTTTTAATAGAGGTATTTAGTGCAACTTATGATGAATTTTAAGATAATGGAATTTAAAGACAAACTTTGAACTCTAATTTGATACTATTGAAATTAATAGAAATATTTGACAAATACAAGATTCTATATTTGTTATTTTGGTAAATTTCCACTTGTGTCTCATCTATAAAACCAAAACTATAATTTTATTGATGGATATAAAGAACTAAAATAGAAAGGGTCTACAATGTTTTATGATTTTAAGATTAGATTCTTAAATGTTTCATTCTTATGCTTGTTTCTTCAGTTTTATAAAGCTTTGTATTAGTATTTTTTTAATATTTATTAGAAACTCTTAAAATATTTTATTTTATTGTATTTTTATTATGAGAAGTAAGTTATGCACACACAAATAGCTAGGAGTATGACACAATGGCTATGGATATAAGTCAAAATTAGGTGAATGGTTACTACAACTTATCTAAAGTTGAGATTGATTTCAAGATTGGTGTACAAATTATTTACAAGTAAAAAAAGTCTATGGTTATTAGTGCAATTTAGATTTTAATACACTTGTTAATTTTTTAAATGAATATTTTTTAAAGAACTTTGTAAGATTTATTTTTAAAAAAATAATATTATACCTAAAATAAAAATGCATGAGAGTTTTTTTATTAATATACATAACATTATGATTAGATAGAAACAACTGAGGCAAAGAAATTTTAAAAGCATCTCATTAGAATTTCATTTTTAATTTTTTAAATTTTTTCTTTTTTTATTATAATTGTAGACATTTTGTCAAAAAAGTCCAAAATTTTGGTGCTGCAAAACTATCTCCAAGCAATCCAAAAAAAGAAATGCTTTGAACATGTAAACTCTCCAACACCAACATGTATCCCATTACTCAAATCCAACACCAACATGTATCCCATTACTCAAATCCAACACCAACATGTATCCCATTACTCAAATCCAACACCAACATGTATCCCATTACTCAAATCCAACACCAACATTTGATATATTCATATGTACTTCCATGCATGATGCATTCACAAAGAATATTAATAATTGAAAGCATGGAAGTTAAATGTGAAATGATTACATTTACATGAAAAGTGATTACACTACCGAAATCTTCATATATGGATAAGATTACATTACAAAATGATTGAATAACAATACTTTCAAAACTCAAGTAGTTTCTAGCATTGTATGCATAAGAAAATATTTCTTTTATAAATTATGTGGAGATCTTCTAAGTATTACTGCAATATATGCATTTAAAAGCAAGTCAATTAACATTATTATACACAATACAATAAAATCTGAAATTAAGTAACAATCCACACAATAAGATGTACATAGTAAAATTGATACAAGTTGATATTGTGATATAATTTTAGATGATATCCAGAAAAAACATTTATGATCTATTAGTAAAATAAATTAAATATCAAACAGAACTGTGTTTTGTTACAGAAATGTGCAAAATTCCCTTATTCTGCTCACAGATCACGTACGACCTCCACCAATGTAGCCCTCAACTATTGTGTGTAACAGATTACCAATATGCACCAACAATTCTGAGTAGATTCTTTGTATAAAATACCAATGTTTTCCTCCCCCACCAAGCCTTCAATCCAACAACTTGCTGTGCACACACGAGTTCTTGCCATACACCATTCGACATTTAAGAATCCAGGAATAGAATTCAGGTACTTTCGAAGAGAAAAAAGGTCCGACTACAATGTATGGCAAGAAGACCCTACGCTGATCCAGACTAACTTCAGGTATGTGACCAACTCCATGATCCACTGCAGAAAGTTGGTAAATAACTGCAATGACATCAATGACCAAAGACAACTTAAGCAGCACCAGCTAGAGGCTCATCCTTCATTTTCACTGATCTTCTTCAAATCCTTCATGTTTGTAGTTTCGACGCTGCACAATAAAGCCATATTTCAAACCAATCAGCTCCCAATCATAACTATTTCCATACTAGTCTTTTGTACACCATTGAAAGAAAACGTTGAGCATGAACTTACGTGCTACCAACAATAGCAAGTTTCTGAAGCTGGGTTACTTCGCCTCCTCCTTGATTGTCCTCAACAAATAATGTCAAACTGTAAAAACATCGGCAGGCAGGTGTGAGGAAATATGATTTTTGACAGAATGGTTGCCACACATCAATACTAAACCCGGCGTGTTTTAAAAATTCAAGCTATATCTAAAACGGAAGGACGAAGAAGTACGGACATCCAGCAACGACGATTCAATTTGGTCTGAAAGCCTTACAAGAAAAGGATGATGCAGGATCAGTTGTACACTCACCTTCGCACACTCTGAAACTTGACGTATTTGAGCGGTATGGGCTTCCCCTGTAGATTTACAAAGCCAGGAACCATCCAGAGATCAGAAGCTTCAATCAGTTAAGATCACACGACTGGCTGAATCCGATTTCAACAAAACACATGAAATGAAGTTGCAGAATCTAGGGATTGGATACCTCCAGATTCTCCAAAGATACAATAACTGTGTCATTTGGAGGAAAATCCGTAACGTTGCTGCCAACAGAACATATCTAGTAAGCCACCATGAACTTGAACCTCTTAGACTCTGCAATAAGCATATTTTGTGTATTGCAAGGCATTAAAAAATCCATCTATTGCACATACTTACGAGCTGTTCGTACCTACCCGTTAAATTTCAAGCTGTATCTTAACGATGGCAGTTTTCAGCATTGATGTGGTGAAATAAATTCAGGGTCATTTCGAAAGTGTATATCTTACCTGAAACCCATATTTGGTCTATTTGCAAAAAGCTTCAAAGTTCTTGGGCCTAAAATGCCACGCATTACTTAGACAACTCCAATAAAACATAAACCAGAAATATATGATTGTATAGTTACCCTTCTCTTGAAATGCCAGTTCATAAAGTACTACTAGATTTGAACACGTATTTTTGCTTCTGACCTCGCATCAACCATTATTCTTTAGAAGAGAAGTTTAATGCTCTTGATTTAGACCATTCAAAGTAAACTCTTAAAAGAAATTTAGTTCATATTGGGCACTATGACAACCAGCAACACCTTAGTGGACCAGAAACTTGTTATAAGGCTCTTTCAACCTATTTCAATGTAAGAATGTACTACAAGGCATATTTATTTACCTTCTTCTGGAGGTCCTCTGATAATCAAGGAATGAAGCTTGACCACTTGGTTGAAGGGGATATAGAGCAGTAGCTGCTCATCAGCGTCACTTTCTAAGTACAAACCATAGTCTTCCCTATAACCCTGCATACAAAAAGTCCAATCAGCCTTTCTAGACTTAAACTTTTCAAGGTTGCCAACGTTGTATGAACGAAATGACTGACCATAATCGTCCAACAAATGCTCCACCACAATGTCATGCAACAACATCGATCGACGTAACCTCTAATCGACACCGGTACACGATTCTACACAAAATGCATACAAAAAGCAATATACTCACATATAACGGATTGTGATTAGAAATAGGCAATTAATTGCGTTCGGTAAAAAGAAGATTCTAAGAACAGAACAGAAAAGTCTGAAAAGGAGTATAAGGGAAATCCCAACACGATTGGTGACATGAAAGTGAAAAAATAGAAATTAATGAATTACGACATTCTAAACATGATCCTCAAATAGTACGCCTGCAAAATTCGCCAAAAACGGATATTTAAAATTATCAGATGTTTAAAATATGCAATAACCTGCTTAAGAGCGTTGACGGAGGTATGCAATGAATTTTCATTCAGACATTCCACAGACTGCCACTCGATGCAGTCCGCCAAATCAACCTGCAAAAATTCGAAATTCGAAATTCGAAATTCGAAATTCGAATGCCATGTCACGTTCCGGAAACCAAGATATAGCAGACTTGTACCAAAATACTATTTTCTTGTGGTGGTGGGTTCTCTAGTAAATACCGCATAGAATCAAACAAATCAACCTGGTTACCACGTCATGTATAGCATGCACACAAGAATCATGCAAGGTCGATGTTCCATCAACTGCTACAATTAATTGCAATTGAAGAAATCCATTCCGACCAGAAAGATCACACAATATTCATGAAGGTATCACCACATCAGGTTTCATGGCGATTAACGAGGCAATTACACCAAAACACGAATCCTGAACGAGACTATGCTACATGCTATCTTACATGTTTAATGCACCAAGAAAACATGCAGATCTTGCGACTCTAATGAACACAACACAATCATCCACCTCAATAAATTCACGACTGAAAGTTTTAAAAACTTACATGAAAGAAACTTACAAGGAAAAAAAAAAAAAAAACTTATTCTGATAATAAAACCCTACAAAAATTTCATAAGTCCAGAAAATCTAATGTACAAATGCATAAATACGCTTTCCAATCACATCTTGCACTTTTAATTCTCGAAGCCAACATGTAGCGCTCCACCTATGAACACCGAACACACGAAACCCTAGCAAGGAGAAAACCCCTACTGTGACGGTGTCGCGATCAAGTTGCACCTTGATTGCTCAACCACCAGAACTCATCATTTTCCTGGAGATATCGAAGTGCTAAAACTAAGTGCTCACTCTTAAGTTCCAATTAACTTCCACCTAAGAATCTAAACGCTTGCAAAATCACATATTATGCACCAGAGCTATATCCTTTTCGATCTAACCGATTCCTGGACAGAGATACATACCTGGCCCAACGGTAGCTGCACTGGAGCGGCGGTAGTTGCGGGGGTGGCTGTGGTCGCCATGGATCATGCGTCGATTAACCCACCACTTCAATCGAAGACAACAGCAGAAAAACTGAATGAGGCCACTTCACAGTAATGCCCGAACTTTGTTGAGGCTGATACCATGGAGGTGGCAGGTATCCCACACAGTGAAGGTTATCAACTCTCCACCATGACATCATGCCCTGACGTTTTGAGCTGGATGTACGAAACGACTTTATACACATCCAAGGTGGATGAAAGCAGTGTGCATTTGCTGTTCTGTGTGTATATATATTATAGCAGTAGAGTTCCTTGCTGTACTTTGAGAGTAATATGTTGAAGGAATGGGGCCCTAAACAACAAAATTTAAATGAAAAAATATCATGTGTTTCTTGCAAAGTGGAAAACATACAATATACTTAAAAGCCTATGGGGTGTGATTCTTGGTATTAACTTTGAATGTTGAGTCTTTCTGTACCCTTCTCATTTATTGAGACACTTAAATAAGGTAATAATTAATTTATAATTTTGAATGAACTCATACATGGATAGACACGTGAAGAGATAAATTACACAATTTGGATGGATGCACACACAAACACTATTGCCTTCAATACATAAGATATATATATTTGTATACCTAAGTATAGTCAATGAATTATATGTAAAAATAAGATAAATTTGGTTTTATTTTAGTTTAAATTTCATAGAATAGATTACACATTAAACTTTATCATTAGGATGGAATACAAAAAATGTTTAGATTATATTCAAATTGAGATAACTACAAATATTTTGGAATTCTTAATTCAAACATACAATTTTAAAATTTATATGAATGAGATTTAATGAAATTCATACTATAGTATGGAAAGTTTTAAATAAATAAACCAAATCCAATAATAGTAATAATAATAGTAGTAGTAATATGGAAATAAATAAATCAATTATCCAATAATATGACCATTTCATGATATTTTTTAATATATATATATATATATATATATATATATATACACATGTAGTCACTTGTATATTAAAAAAAACCTATTTTCTTTTGTTCTTAAAAGATTTAATAATTTTTTCAACATTTTTTATCTTACAACTTTTTTACATCAAAGTATTATTTATAATGTATATTTAACTCATTTAAATTTTATATTTATACTTTATTTAATTTCTAAAATTGTTATATTTTATTCAAATAAAAAAGAATAAAATTAATACTAAAATTCATAGTTCAAAATAACTTGATAAAAATTGATTCACTTCTTCCACAAATGTAATGTTTTTTTTTTTCTAATTAACACTTCATATTACTTCTTGTGTTTCAATAGTAATAGAGTTTGTTAAAATGTATTTTTTTTTATACACTTCTTTTAAAAAATCTATAAATCAACCACGTTAAATATCATATTAAAAACAATACTGTCTATCTGAAGTTATTACAGAAAAATACAAAATTTACTAATCAATGCTTTTCATCATAGTGAAATTGTGACCAGGTAAGGCAGAATTGAAATTTGGGTAGTTGGTTTGTTTAATATGTATATTTATTTGTTTATTCTTAGGTTCTTTAGACATAATGAGATTGAGTTAGGCAACCACTTGGTGAGCAAAAAGTATCCAAAAAATTGTTTCTGATTTTGAACCGAATGTCAAAAGTGATTGTCACGTAAAAATAATTTGTAAAATATCCAGGCTGGAAAATTTTCCACCAATTAAACGCAAGTAAACTGCACAGCCCTATAAATAAACAAATAAACATTTGCAAAGAAAAATTGGACTAGATCTCACGCAGTTGGGATATAGACCCCCACCAAAACTCACCTTCCTGATACACAATTGACAAATCCTCTTCAAACTGAACTCCTCATCGAAACCCTAAAAATAGATAACCAATGAGTAGAGATCTAGCTGAAGCAGCAAATAGTGAGCGAGTGACTGGGAATTAGGGTTTAGTAGAAGAACTCCAGCGAGGCCTAACGCGAAGTCTTCCTCGCTCGAGCTCCCAGCATCGCCACCATTTTTGCATATCTCCCGTCTGCACCTGCTGCACGCGTGCTGCCCTCCGCCTTGCCGCCATGGTACGCGCCCTTCCTCACCAGTATTCTCCTTTCTCTGTTTCTGTTTTGCTTGTCTTGTGTGTTGTTTTGACCCACTTAGACCTGCGCAGACACGCCCTCTTTGTTGGGTTTGAGGGTGTCTGTCGATTCGCCTTTTCTCGGGTTGTGTGTTGATGTTTTGGGTGTGATGTGATCGCTGAGTGATCTTTGATTTCCATCGGTCTCGAGGGTAACTCTCGCATTGAGATCTAATCTGAGGGTGATGTTATAGGCTGAAGTTTGTCGTTCCTGGATTGTTTTGCACCATGATAGGGAACTGTTGTGTTTGTAGTGATGGTTTAGCTTCTGGGGTTTGTGTTAAGTTTTGAAGTGCGATAAATAGGAAAACTATTTGGGTGCTTCTCCTGGTCTACTTGGTGGACTGTAAAATTGTGTTGCGGAGCTGTCTGTGCACATTTTCGAAGTTTGGATGTGTTTTGCGACGGTTTTGATCTTCTGTCTCTTTTGACGGCTAGTTTCTTATGTAAATGTAATTTTGTATCTGCTACACCAATTTGTTCAGGATTCTGCCGTGAAGCTGGCTATTGTAATGAAGGTGATTGGTCGCACTGGGTCCCGAGGTCAGGTGACCCAAGTTCGCGTTAAGTTTCTGGATGATCAGAATCGACTTATCATGCGCAATGTGAAGGGGCCAGTGCGTGAAGGTACAGAGTCCTGGAACTTTTGTCATGTTCTTCTCTAACATACCATGGTGTGATCTCCATCGTAGTGAAGCATCTCTTATATTCATGGATCTTTCAGGGGCTGCTTACGTTATGCAATTATATAAGAAATTGTGAAATTCCTTCTTCTCTTGATACGGATATCGCATTGCAGAAACTCTCACTCCTACAAGAATTGTAATGTGTAAATAAATTTTAAAGTTATTGAAAAAAACATTTGGTTCTTGTTTCTTTGTATACAGGTGACATCCTGACTCTCCTGGAGTCTGAGAGAGAGGCTAGGAGGCTGCGGTGAAGGAGTGGGATTTCTCAAGTTTGTAGCTTGTTTTTCCTGTTTGTCACTAAAAGACTAGACTATGGTTTTACGGAACCATTATTGTATTGATGAGTTATGATTGGTACACAATGACATGAAACAGGGGTTTGAGGCATCAATGCACCAAGCATGCTAATTCCCCTCTAAAGCTTGTCTTACGCCAGGTGATTAACTGGTTGCAGCACTTTTTCTGTTTTAACTGATCACAATTCGTTTCTGCAAGCATTTATTGCTGTTGATCTGGTGTTCATCATTCCTCAAAATATTTGAGATAGTGCACTCCTTGCCTCTTTGCCATTGTGGTTGGTCTCTGGTCACTTTGTAGGCATTGTAATTGGTCTCTAGTGTAAGCATTGGCGGTGAAGTCGCCCATATCCAGCTCTAAAATGTTACACAACGATGTCACGAGTATTACTCAAACTCTAAAGAATGATATTAGTACATAGATATGCGGAGTGCGCTGGTGGGGTGTCTCATGCAGTAGCGTTCATTTGAGTGCAACTAAGAATGACAAGAACGCACGGGGAACCCAATAGGTCCAGACTCCCTTGTTATGTAGGGAATCTGTGCGTGTCTCGTACTATTTCCAGGGAGCTGAATTATATCAAGGTAGCTGTACAAATACTTGTGAGGGATCGGCATTGTATCCCTGCTTAGCAATTCCCAGGTACTTTAACCTTATCAATTCATGACAAATGCTACACTAAAATGGTCTCAGGGTTTAGATTTTTTTCTACAAATGAGACATTTTCTCCACTGAAGATGTGGAAATGACGGGAATAGGTCCCGTACCTTATGCTAGTTGAAATGATTGTGGTTCACATAATTCAGATTAATTTAAAAATCTCCTGGCCTTAGTTTTAACGTGATGTCCTTTTCGAGCTACTCAACTTCCAAGTAGTATTTCGCATGTATAAAGAATCATTGCTTTTGGTGTCATTTTCACCAGGTCATTCTGGAGCTATCAAGTCAACTTATCGAAGTACAAGAAAATAGAACTATGAATGACAGCATCATTTACTTCCGTGCATTATTTAACTTAGAAGACAAATGGATTTTCTACGTTTCAGTTGAGGATTTCCTTGTCCAAAATTCCTCCTCCAAAATGCTCAGCGGTTACAATGTGACAGCGATCACAATGTCAATCAAATCTTAGCGACTAGCACAGAATGTCATTACCACTTTATGAACAATTATGTAAGACCAAACAGCAGTACTGGAGAGTTAATGTTTCCCATATCCTCCAAATTGGGGTTACAAGGTACCCGGGAAGCCGTCACTGAATTCAACTTCATGTTAACGCCTTTCTTGTGCCTTGTCACTTCCTTTCAATGCGGCCGCAAGATTCAAAACGTATTTCCTGAACAGTGGATGCTTTGGTGCCGATTGGTCTCGCAGCATTTAAGAGGTGCCGTCGTATGCACGCCGCAAGGAAGGTTGTGACCCAATGGTAGCTTGTGACTGGAGACCCGTTAAGATCTCTTTTGTTGTGGATCCACAACTTCCTGAATTTGTGTTAAAGGGACTGATCATAGTCTTAGTATGGAGACTAGTAATCATGGAGTATTTTGTAAGCTGAGTGCTCAAGAATTCTCAGTTCCGAACGTTTTTTTTACATTTCTACATTATACCCTATTGCCACCTAAATTTTTGGGACCAAGGCATCACTTTGAAGATTCACTTGGTAGCTTGTCTGAATAATTTTGACTGGTGTTCGGAGAAGTGCATGAGGTATGGGATGAATTGGTGGATGATTTTTGTGGAGCCTGATTGATTCAAAATCTTTTTCACAGGGTTGTCATTTCTAAGTGGTGAGAGACCAGGAACCTTGGGCTGAATCGAGGCTGTTCTTTTTGTTAATTATACTCGGTTGGGCTGGACTTTTGTGATAATTTAGGAGAGTAAGTTCGTTGTCTGCAATGATTTTGGTTAGAATGCTGCTGTTCCTGGATCTTCATATCAACACCAAAATTGCTACCTCACACGCCAGGTTTAGTAAGTTTGTCTTTCGCCATGAATCTTTAGGAAGAGCACCTTTAAACAACAATGGCTATTGATCATTTGGGTAAATTAATGGGAAAATTGTCTGGTGGAATACGAACACAGGAAAGAGGAGATACACGAATACCAATCTGAAGTATTTGCTAATTCTACAGGCTGGTCCCAAAAAATCCATGCATGGAGTACCGATTAGATTTCCACAGCTAAAAAACATTCTTTGCAATGTAATTTTCCTTGATATGTTTCAGCACATCCTCGTGTCGCAGTGAAATGCGACGTGGAGTTGTAATTAAAATGTGGGGAATTCAAAAACATCGATTCAATACATTCACATAAGTCAGGTGGAGGGTATGAAAGATCATCGTTCAGATATTATACATGGAGCCTCGCGGAAGACCCACTGTTTCTCAACACAACAGTATCCAACTCTTAAACTTGTCAACATCAGCGAAATCCCTCCAGGATCGCTGTTCCAAAAGCTAAATATTTCTTGTTCCTCGCTTCAATTTGAACTCTAATTGAAGATACTACTAAAATCTTAAACCTTCACCTCGTCAAGTGATCCTAACCCAAGTGATGTCTCTAAACAGATTGTGATACAAAATACACTGGCCCAACTCCAGATTCTTGGATATCCTTCAACATCAACCCAAGAAGTTGGCTCGTTCCACTAGGAAATCACTCTCAATCTACCTACATAACATGGAGGACATCTGAGAAACGTAAGCTCCTATCAAAGCCCAAAAACCCCTCTTACTATACACACCGCATAAATGGAGGGGGCAACCAAAATTTTAAAACCAAAAAAAGAAGTCGAAGCCGACGAAGGAACCTATCTATGCATTTGACCTTAGGTCACTAATTTCGCTTTGCGGAGTACCAGGTAAGCTCTGCTGACCCCCATTCACCATCGGCTGGTTGAGGGAATTATGCGACTGCGAGTGCACCAGACCTGTTGGTTGGGAGGTAAGTTGCTTGGAAATTGTTGGGAATGATTTTGGTTTCGACAGCTGATTGAAGATAGGTGAAGCGGTGTGGCTTCCACTCAGCCCAGAAGATGGAACTTGGCTTATTGTTGACTGCCCCTGGAGTTGAGAGAGTTCTTGCGCATGATTAAGTTGCACATTTGCTTGATTTCCAGGAAAAGACTGAGCACTACCAACAGCACAACCCGCGTGAGTAGCCTGACCTTGTTGAGTAAGACCCTGCGATACCATATGACTCTGTAATTGACCAGGCAACCCATTGCAGGGAATAAGATTTCCGGAGTGAGTCTGCATAATCCCAGGCAAGGGCAGGGGTCCGGGTGGCTGCATCTGATTATTATACGCTTGTCCTGCCTGTACTAAGCCAAAGTTCCGAGCATCCATTTGACCCCGTAGCTGTGACTGTATGTTGTTTGAAGTCTGTGCCATTTTTGATGCATTTGGGTATCTCTGAACTTGAGCAGGACCAGGTTGGAGCTGACTGAGGAGGTGACCTTGTAAATGAGAAACTCCTTGTTGTCCATTTCCTACTGTTACCTGCCCACCAGAATGTCTGTTTACTTGCCCCTGTTGTTGCAAGAAAGACTGCCGAGGGGTGCCTTGAGTGAAATGATTTATTAGGGTCGTCAGTGAGGGTTGATTAGGATGATTTGTAAGCAAACCTTGTTGCTGCAATTTCCGAGCACTTGGAAACTCTACTAGGCTCTCTGTTGCATGAAAGGAACGAATTAGTAACTACTACATTCAAGAGACCACAACTTCAGTGAAGAATCAGAAATACTACTTCAATAAATAAAGATACACGAAAAGTACAAAACATGATCGTAACGAATCATACGTATAGGTCCAAGGCCAGACTTCGTCTCGTATGAAATTAAGTCTTTCATGCTGTTCACAACCTCAGAAATCTGCAACGAGAAAGTTGTGTTACTCTTTGTACATAAAAAGAATGGCTAAATATTCGGTGACAATCTACTATAACAGTAAAAATTAAGATGCAACCCATCCAATCATACTGAGAATATGTAATAAGCCACTAGTGTAATCATTGATGTAAGCTTTTTCTACATACAAAAAAAAATGAATCTGCTAACGGAACCTGTAAGCATCGAACATATCGTTTTGAGAAGCCAAGATCATTGACCATGGGTGCGTCCAGCTTTACAGCCAGCTGCCTTGCTGTGGTCATGAACCTGAATCATAGACGGTTATAGATCGCTTTAATGTTCGCACAAGCACTTAGTTATGTCATTGAACTTAAGAATCGAGACTAACGAACGAACAGCGTTCATCATAATTGAGTTGCTGGATACAGCAAATGACACGAGGTAACTTGGATAACGTATATAATTTGCTGCAACCTTCGTATTTGTAGTTAAATGTACGTTGACGTTCTTATTGGTTTTAGTTGTCAAAAGATGCAGAAGGAATATCGAAAATAATCACACCAATTATTAAATTCCCTCCAGGATAAATAAGACAGAAGGTACATACGCATTGCAGTGTTTAGTCAAATTTTCCACGCTTTTGTTGAAGTCTTCTTGTCCAGCCTCCATTACCAGGTTGTCTAGCTGCTGGGCCTGCTTAAACAGAACCATAAGTATTAAGAACATGCAAATTCCGAAATACCTAATAAGAAATCTGGAATGGCCTGTATATAACTCCACTGGACATGTTTGAGGAAAAAAAATCACTTATCGTAAGACGATTGAGAGAGAATTTTATCGACACTCCACCTGCTCTTGAAGATTCTTGTACGGCACTAATTCTTCATGACCTTTTGTGCAAAACTCCCAGGCTTGGATCTAGTGTCAGTACAAAAATATTATCACGTCAGAACAATATCCCTTGCCAAGCAATGATACAAAACATTTGATCAACTCACAATGAACACCCAACAATCATGATCAGTCCCAGATCCGTGCATTATAAAGGGCAGGAGTTATTCTACTTGATAAGCTGATAATAAATTTAAAGAAAGTACCTTGTATAAAGGACTAAATGTCACTCGAAGCGTTCCATATCTGATCACCTGCAAGGCAACGTCATAAAATGAATAAATATTACCATTCATATTACACAAACGCATCCGATCCCTAAAAATCATCTCCAGAACTAACTTAGAAGAAAAACATATCTTCATAACGTTTTCATACGAAAAAACTTAGTTCGGTATTAATCGATCATGATAGAATACAAACATGAAAATGAGAATATCGTTCTAAGAGTTCAAACAAACTTTTAAAGTACAGTTGCCTTTAATGCATGTCGAGGAACAGAAAAGAAACATTGTAAAAATTAATAATGAATTCCATTTCACACGCTTCATACCCTCAATTCAGCAAATATTGATTCGTGCACTGCGCCGGAGTACTCCAGAACCATTTTCCCAGAGGGTAAAACATACCTGTCCACCAAAACATATTCATAAATGAGCAATAGAAAATTATGGCAATTTTTAGAGTGGATACTAGGCAAAAGAATAAATCACAAAAATAATTAATCCTCAATAAAATCGAACTCGTCTAAAACACAAGCTAAGGTGAAGCCTTGATTCCAAGACAAGTGTAGTTGTACATAAACACAAGTATTTTATCAGTAACACTATGAATTTAGAAACATGTATCAAGTTGATCAATTACCAAATTTTCATTATAAGGTTTCTGTTCAAAAGCTTGTTTTAGTTGCTTAGTACGACCTGAATTAGAATGAGAAGTTGAATTTTCTACAAAAAGTGACCAACATTATCAAATCCGAACAAATAGACAGGCAGAACTAAACATACTCTTCAGCCAGATCTAGAAATAGAAGCTCGTCCAGCAGACCACTGTCATATTTAATTTTGAATAGCCGAGGCAGAACATCTGTGCAAGATTCTGCTCACACCAAAAACCCAAACTTTCAGCTCCTCACATATGACTAATTTATTTGTTCTGCGGAAATTCCAATCCACTCTACAGTAGAATACAAATAAACCCTGCAAAAACTTGCTGCAATATAACCAAATGAATCTAAAAATTACTCACCGAAACCTCGTCCTGGTTGCACCCCACATAGATTACAGAACCAAAACTCCTGCACAATATCCACAAGTATGGTGAGACAACGTGAAAATGCGGTTGAGGCAGAAAACAAGTAAATAAAACGAGTGTTACTACCTCAACCTGGCTGATGTTAGCAAGCGGATACCAGTTCAAACAACAGTAGTGAATCATTAACTGAACCATGGTTACACTAGAAATGTGACGATAAGTACTATGAAAACAAGCACGATGGACATAAAACCCATACAATAAGTTAATTAATTTAAAATAAATTATAATTAAAAACTTCGTTAGTGGTCGAGGTGATAATCGGTACCATAGGGAAAAGACCCTGAGCATGCCGACCGACAGGAGAAGTATTAAAACTGCTTAAGCACCAGCGCTTTAAAGCTCCAGGTTCAAAAAAGGTGTGTACAAGTCCTCGCCAAAACGTGATATTGTTATCCTGCACGATGGCCAACAAGTTTCAGACGGAGAACGCTCGTATAGAACATTGCACCGTTTTTCGCATACTGCAAGGAATGAACATAATACAAGGAAAACTTACATAAAAGAAATGACACTAAGCACAATGTATCTCTACGCATCAAACCGACAAAGAAAAGAAAGAGCAACCATATTGAAGTAAACCATATTAATTTCACCCTAACTTGAACACTTACAAGGGGACGTTTTCTTTGCTCTTGAATGTACGACATGATTGTATGATTACATTCTGAAACAATGGCTGGTGGCATACGACTTCTGTATCCATTGTCTATGTTCTCGCATTTTAATCCTGAACCTTGAACAAGGTGCCGGTTGCTAAGTTTAAGCCCCTGTAACAGCTGATTCTGCATTCCAGGCTGCATACGAGTGATCATTTGTTGTCCAGCTCCAGTCCATGGCAAACCACTTGCCACCTACCACAAGGAAAAAAAGGTACTGGAATCAAGAAGATGATCTTTTCTGATATTGGTGAAAATACATGTCTAAAATTACAATCGAACCATAATCCTGAGGAACAAAGCTGAATGTAAGAAACAATTTATCCTCATAAAGGTAAATAATTAACTATGAAACCTATCGATTCGGTCACAATTCTATACACAGAAGTGAGGAAGCATAAAGCAGAGATATTCGAGAAATGGCAGCTGATTAACATGGTTCTTTCGCATACTTATTAAGGACCTCCACTTTATACCAATAGAACATCTAAGCCATGGCTTGCATAATCACAAATTGCTCACTTGGAATGCTTGTGTTTGGCCTGATTGAAACTGCTGTTGCTGCAATAAGAGCTGCTGCTGAGAACCAACCCCTTGTGCTTGTCGAGCTTGAAGAATAGCAGTTTGATTAGCTACTGCGTGTTGCAGAGCCGCTTGCTGGTTGGCTGCTTGCGCCTGTGCGTGCGCCTGTGACATTGCTTGAGCCTGGACCTGTGCCTGAGCTTGTGCTTGAACTTGAACCTGAGCTTGAGCTTGTGCCTGTGCTTGAGCATGCGCATGAGCTTGAGCTTGAGCCTGGGCCTGAACATGAGCTTGAACGTGCTGTGCACATGCATTTTTCTGATCTCAGTTATAGCCGTACCGTGTCCAGGACACCATGTATACATACGCATAGTAAACAATGCATAAGAGCAAAAAACAGAATATCAACCTCTGGAATTGTAACAAGATGTTGGGAAAAGACATGATACAAAAACCAGACCAGAAATGCGCAATCACGTTAAGGGTCCCGAAACTTCAAAAAATCAGTTGTACCAACGTTCTAAGCATTCTTACCTAAAAAAACATCAATTTCAACATAATTGCTGCGACTAAGTTCCAGCAGAACATTATTATATAAATCGGAAGAGTGTAAACCTGAGCTTGATAGGGTGACAGTTGATTCGATGATGCGATTTGCAGAAGAGACTGTTGAGAAGGAGAACGCTGAAAATGTGCCAAATGATTCGCATTACTCTGTCCTGCAAAACTAGATTGTTGTGGTACTCCACCCAGGGATTGCAGACTACCTTGAAAGTTTCCTCCTTGCATCAAACCCAAGCTGCGAAGGGACTGAAGAGACTGCTGACTTTGGAAATTATTCTGCTGCGTAAATTGTTGATTTCCTAAAAAAATTGTATGTGCGCGACTCTGCCCTTGCTGCCCACGATTTTGAGTAGATTGTAGTCCATTAGCTTGTCCTGTCCCACAGAATTGCATAACAAGACCGTTAACACCTGAAAGGATACCTGTTCAAGCAACATCTGCCAAAATTTGACAGTCTGATTGCAAGAGAGTGTACCGTTGCTGTAGGCAGACTGAGGACTGCTGATCTCTCCAGCCTGGAAGTTTCCCGACTGCATCAACCCAACCAGTTGATGAGCAGCACTACGATTAACTTTAGTATCTCCTTCAAGCCCAGAGTGATGACTGTTTGTTGAATCCCCATCAAAAACTGATAATTGGTTAGAGGATGTCGGCCCATGAAAACTTCCTTCTTGATAGGCCGAGTCTCGAGAGGACCTTAATACAGCTGCTTGGGTCAATGAGTCCTGTGTATACTCAGCTTTCACTCCCTCCATGCCATACTCGGTCTTCACGCGCTTCATGTCAGGATATTCAGACTTCACCGCAGTGATATCCACAGCATGCTGAGGACTACGTATTCGCACCTGAGGTGATTTTGGGGTGATACCTTGAACTACCTCATTTGAATACGACTGCAACGTGTCTCGGTTTCCCCCTGGAAAACCTCCAGAAAGTTTACTCGTACTCATCACTGCTTGGTATTGGTTGTTGATTGTTGCCTGCAACACTTGTGAATTAGCTGCCACCCTTCCCTCGTAAACAAACTGTGGTTGCTTGGTCTGGTGTGCTGCCTGTCCAGAAGGGCCTTGACCTTGTAAATTTTGCAGGACATGTGCCTGTTGAGCATTTGGTGTTCCAGGTCCCGCGATTGTTGTGCCTGACCACTCATCTGCTGGAACTAAGCCACCATTGATCATCGACTTTGGTGGTAAAGACTGTGACTGTGAAGGGGAAATGAGAGTGGCTGAACCCACATTCCGGCCAAACGAGTTCTGAGAATCTGAATCAAAAAAAGAGGATGTAAATTCGGAAGTGATGTTTGAAGAGAAGGAAGGGTATAAAGTGCTCAAATCGATTGAAACTGATGGACTAGCGTGGGAGAGCGGAGAAAGAACATTCTCGCTAATATTAGTCACCTGCAAACCATACTGCTGTGAAGGATGTGGAGAAAGAGAGACACCCACATGTTGTCCACGCATGTCCATAGCTGATGGCCCATTGTACTTGGCCATTGTTCTCTACCAAGCTCCAATAATTACGACATTAAACCTACTTCCTAACATCTGAACTTAAGAGTTTGAACCTAACTAAAAAGCGATTCAAGAAAATATTCTGTTCTAGTCTTTCCATTAGTCTGGAATCAGCACACTTTCCGTGGGTCTCGGCGTAGATCAGATAAGTCAAATTCATGTTCCGAACCTAACCTATCTGAAAAGTTTTAAACTACACTACCTTGCGTCCTTATCAATCAAACTTGGTTAGAACAGTGAGTTCCACCATATAATCTCTGCCCAAAGAATCTTCCTTGACAAACAAACGGAACTGAAGGCATCAATTCCGAGGCTGACAATCTTTGAAAGCCGTCCTCCCGTTGGCCCCACAGTGTCCATTTCCTCATCTCTACCCCTATTGATTTATTGTGTATAAAAGTAATCCAACGATCCCTCCATTCCAACCTGCAAGTACCAAGGCCTTGACACTCATATGGCTCAGAATAAACCATTCACGATTCTCTCGAGATATTCCCAATAACTTGCCTAGACTACCCAGAGCCACATCTGGAACTGCTGGAGCCAGGTTGTATACACGCTAAAGAGACGCTGCACGGCTCCAAAAATAAAATGCATATAACGACTAAATTCGTTTTAATGTGTCTCAATACAACGTCTAAGTGCTTCTACAATCCACCATGCATAAGCATCACCAATGCACATCTCCGTATTTCCATAAGATGGTGTCAACCAGACTGCTGCAAACCTGCAACACAAACATATGACAAGCATAAGGTCAGTTTAGGACATAAGCGACGCCCAACCCTCAACAAAGGAAAGCCGAAGTGGTCACAAAGACATTGCAATTGCAACTTCATCGGACGAATTCGTTCTAGATGTAGTGTGTGCTTCCACTGTTACTGGGTTCATATCATCAAACCGACTGTGACACAGAGATAAAATAGAAAAGAAGAGAAGAACTCGACTTCAATACACGGGTCTAGATCAAGCCTCAACAATATCAAACTCGAACCCGATTGAAAGTGGTTTGCAACCGAAAAGAGCGCGAAATGAGAGGAGATACGGATCATAATATTCAACCAAAAGAAATGATGAACACTGGTAAAGAAAGTCATGATTAAGATTTCCGAGAAACTCTTACACCAAATGCGTTCAATCAGACGCACCAGTGCGGAGAAATAACCTAAATACTAAAAAATGTCCGTGTGATAAGCCCCCCTGGCTCAGCCGGTCCATCACAACAAGGAAAGAAAGAAGAAGAAGCTTAATGCCGTCTACTGCCTGCTCTACGCTCATAATCTAATTATTTTTGCCATCCGTTGCAAGCAACCACACAAACATCCTCGCTCCTTGTTCTTATACACAACTCACTGGTACCTCAATGAACTTGTACTAGGTAGCTGCGCACTTCCCTGCTCCAAGTTTCAGACCCGGGTTACTTCTGCATTAAAAGAAACCTCACTGCTTCGCTAAACTCAACATACAAACTTTGATGCTCTAATTATTTAAAATAATAACCAGCAAAGGTTATCCACTTGCTTAAACGCCCCTTCACAAGGTATCCTACACACCAGCTTGACACCGGTACTCGTAGAGCGCTGAGGGAACTGAGACCTGAGCCCAAAAATAAGCAGAACTCCGCTCTATGCCTATCAATCTCACCACTAGAACCTTCCTGGTAAACTCTAGCTGCACTTGCCCCACCTCTTGAAATCATACCTGATCAAAAAAAAAAAAAAAAAAAAAAAAAAACTTTATCAGAGACCTGTCGCACTGACCAATTGAACGACCCCGCTTTTACTCCGAGTCAAACAACACCCAGCAAACGAACCTTGCATCTATAATCAAATGGTGCATACTCTTCTAAACCTTGCTGTCTAAGTTTAATGTCGAGACCTCCTTTGCATTAAAACACCCTGACCTCGCTAAGCCTCGCTAAACTGAAACTAGGCGTCATTCACCCACGCTCGCCCAGCTTTACTTGCTCCCTCCACAGGCTAAGCTCTGAACCTTACCAAAGTCCAGCGCAAAGAGCTACTGTGTCTGTGAGGTCCTTCAGGGCGAGTCCCCATGCCTGCACGGGTGCTAAGGAAAATCTGTCCACGAGATCACGCTGCACTTTCGCACGCAAGGATTGTAAGACATCAACCCTGAGCTTCAGTGCATTCCGAGGATCCTTCAAACGCTGGCACAAGCCCTGGAGGATGCAAATCTACCCGCCGATAGAGATCGATAGCTCAGTAAAGAAGGTATACGCACTACACCATTAATCATGATCAACACGAATCGCAAAAAGGTTCCAAAGGAAGCCTAAGACCGACACTCTTCCAGAAGGGCCGTAAAAAACTACTCAAAGAACAAAGTAAGAAACACTCAGATCATCGAAACAGAGACGCGAGGATGTAAACCACACCTAGCCAAACATCAATCTTGAAACCACAGAAATTCCATAAATTCTGGTGAACTTAGGGTTGGTACGAGAGCCAACCCAAAACCACAAAGATACCAGCAAAGATCATACCTACAACTCAAGTATGTCTATTAATTATGCTAATTCGCTCTTGTATCCCCTTCAAGCAAAAGAGTTGAGAATTGGCTGTACATTGAATCGCCAGATACAGGAACTAAGGCAGCATGCCACCTTGGTACACCAAACGTCCATGGATTTGCAACCCGAAGCAGAATGCCAATCGGAGCCTCAAGAGAAAGCATAAAACGTGACTAGGCTAGTTCATCAGAAAGTGTGCGAATGATTTGTTCGCATCGCGTCGCGAGGACGAAGACGCGAGTGAGGCTAGACGTAGTGAAAGTATTGAGTAGTGAAAGAGGCAGCAAGAGTCGTGGGACCAACATCGATCGCCATAGCCGTGTTCAGCTTCCCCTCCCTCCACCTTCTGTGAGCTCTCCCCTCTTCACCGGGAGGGAGGGGGGTGAGGGAGCTTCATCCGCCTGCCGACCCTTCTTTGGCAGCCCGCGCCCGCACCCGCGCCCAATCCCCCACCTGGCACTGCTCGCCCTGGGTTCGTCCAGGCGGCCGAGACGCTGACGAAGCGGTACACCCTCCGTTTCGCAGGGTTCAGACTGTGACTTTGTCATTCGACAAACTGACACCCGCGCCTCCACATCATCTCACAGCTCCGAATTGGTCACATTATTCGTAACACAAGGATGGTGGAACAAATCAGGTATGGATGAATGATATTTCCTCCCGTACCCTCCAACATGGACTCGCTTGTTCATCCATTCCTTCCCTGACGGAATCATGACTCTCATTCAAGGTCAATTTTGAAGCTGACATTTGGATTTGGATGGTAGAGTTCATCGACGACTTCGGATCGTGATTTAATACATCATTCATCTAATGGGGCCCGTTTGGGATGCAAGAGAATCGTGGGTTTGCTTTTTGTAATTGACAATATTACTTATAGATTTTATTGCGTTTTCCTTTTCATTCAAAATATCCCGGTTACTTTTTGGTTTTACTCCCGACACTTCAAAACAAAAAAACATGGGGTGATTACATTATCTTATTTCAAGGAGTTTATAGTTACAAACTTCAGTTTCATTTCACATTTCACCAGATTTGAAACGGAGGCACGGAGAGGTTATTCAATACGACACCACCATACAAAATAGGAAACCATTGTCGTTGAGAATCCAACCTTCATATAATTGAAACATGCCACTTTGTTGTAGTATGTATGAAATGGCATTGACTTGAAGAAAGCATGATTCTCATCCAAGTGCACCACAAGGATACATTTGGTGGGATCAGAAGCTAGCCATGATAATAACATAAAAACCCAAAACAATAAGAACTTTATTTTTCAAGGTCTTAAAAAACAGTTATCCTGTCCAAGATTGTCGGGTGTCCTAAAGTGAGCCCTGCCAGGTCGGATGAGGACCTGTGCCAATGCAGTTCCCAGGGTCCTTTAATCAAGGCCAATGCGGTATGTAGAAAGGCCGCCACGTGGAGGGGCAGAGGGGCAGAAGCCATCCACTACCCAATCATTGCTACACGCATGGCATGGCTTTCTGCTGGGGCACGGAGTGTGGAGGAATCTGGACGTCGGGAACTTCGAGAACGCTGTAGCGCCACCACCGCCAGCGAGACATTTCCAGATCCTTCGAGCGCGTTCACACTCACTCACCACACTCTATCGGGTACTCTGCCCCGGATCCCATCCCCGGCACACACACACATTGTGCTCAGCCAAGCTTGTTTTACACATGTTTGTATCCCATACCTCTTTCTTCAAAGCTCACCAAAATTTTCAGAACTCCTTAGATTTGGAAATCCTCTAGGGTGTATTCTATTCTCTTCCTCGTGCACTTCTATGGGCTTCTAGAAAAAGAGATCTTCATTCTCTTTCTTGTTTAATTGCTTTTAATTGTGTACATATGTTTATTTCACTGTATTAGTTTTATGTGTTAGTAAAAGATAAACTTTGACTCAAATGGATACAAACATGCCTAATTATTATTTTTAAGTGGTGATTTTATGAGCTACACTTTTTGGTCTATTTGAACTACAAATACATGTATTTCTTAAAAGTTTATCAACAATTAAACACAAACCATCTACTTAAAAAAATGATAATATTAATAAAAAAAAAAGTACAAGAATAGATAATCACTACTATAAATACTATATATATATATATATTTATAGAAACATTTTTTATATAAATATAATACTTTACAGTAAATCACATCAATTTTATAAATCATGAATTTGATAATTATTGTTATATATATATATATATATATATAACTATAAAATATTTATCTTAAAAAACCTATACATGTATTATATTTAATTATCAAAATCTGTTTTCTAAATCATATAATACATATATAGGTTTTTAAAGATAAATACCTATATATGTAGTCATATTTAAATAAAAAACCTGTATATGTATTCATATTTAAATATTAAAATCTGTTTTCTAATTGAAAATCATGTTTAAATTTTTAAATTAAGTTAAGAAAATAAAATCATGAAGTATTGCTTTGATACTAAAAATATTATTCATATAAGTTGTTTCTTGTAATAAAATGTATAAGTGTACATACATGTTATTTCTAAAAAAAATTAAACATTGTATTACATCTGATTTAGAATTGAAATAATGCTCATATTTGTTATCTGTTTTTATTTTTAATATTTTTTTATAAATAATCTAAGAAAACCTAGTTTTTTTATAATATAGTTCTATTAAAAAATTATTATTTTTAAGATTCATGAGTTAATTAATTTTGTATTATTATTGATAATCTAACATTTTTCTTTTAAACACAAAAGATGAAAATAAATTACTCTTTACTTACATGCTATATATAAGCTAAATTTTTAGAAAAATTATCTTATACTTTTTACTTTTAAAAAAATATTTCTATACATTGAATCATGAATTTTTTATGTATATTGTTTAATTAATTTGTACAAATTTTTATAATTTGTACTTATATATAGATTCATAGGTAAAAAATTATTGCTTCTATGAAGATAAGTATAATATTATAAGTTGAATTTTGATGCTTTATACACATCCACAGTAACTAAATAAAAATTAATGTAATTATAAGTTTTTAATTTTTAATTTTTTTTATCATTTTACTTTTATTTTAGATATTTAAATAAATTATAGATCTAATTTATTTTTATTTAATTTATTTTAATTGAATAAAAAGTTTTAAATTTTGATTTAGAAAATAGATTTTAAATTCAAATTATCATTCTAAAATTTTATTAAAAAAATAATTATTATTATAAAACTTATATTATAACTCTTGCATGATGATCTCTATATTATCTTTAAATATTTGATATTTTTCAATTATACATTTAAAAACACATTATAGGTTTTGTGTAAATTTTTGTGTGCTTAGAAGAATTGTTTTGTTTTGTAAAGTGCAATAAGATTTATGTGCATATAATCTCTTTATATATTGTCTTCAATTTCTTTTTTAAAATATAATATTAAAAAACATCAGATCAAATGTGGTAGTATTATATGGCCTTTAATCATAAGTTTTTAGAGAAAAAACTTATAAAAATATAAAAAGTAATTTTTTAGCAACTTTAATTTAATCTATGATATTTAAGAAACATTTAATATTTATAATAAAAAGTTGCTTTATTATTGTCAAATATATGCTATTATGTATATTATTGCTCCAATACTTCTATCAAGAAATTATATGTTTTACACTTTTAAAAAACTAACACCAAATTTTCAAAATACATAGTTTACAAAGATTAAATTATTATTTTTTAACCTTTTTATATGACACTGTTGTATAAGTATATACATCAATTCATGTTTTGCTATTAATTGAAGTTTATTCATTACAAGAACAATTTAAAAAATAAAAAAAATAAAAAAATAAGTTTTATTTTTAACATTTTGTCTTTGCTCAATTATAATGCTAAATTAGTAGAAACAATAAATTAAATATTATCCTTGATCCAATAGTAGACAGATTAACAAAATTAACTAACATCTATATTAATTTGGAAAAAAGTCAAATTTGTACATAAGAACAAATGCGTAATGTTATTTTTAATTATGATGTAGATGAAACATAAGATATGATGATTCAATTCTTTAATCAAGTTAGGATATGAAGTATCTTTATTAATTGTAATTGGTGCTATTTGTCTTAGATGGAAGCCAATTCTAAAAATACTTTTTACTCATCTAAAAAAATAATTTCTCTTTAAATAAGAGATCACAATTGTACATTCATTAGGAAATAGACTATCAATGAAATAGAACAGAGAGAGCTGGGTCTTGTTATTTTATACATATTCAAATTAAAAATTTAATCATTAAATTTTATTTTAATAAAATATTCAGATGTATAATTTTAATTATCTTTTTTAATATTGTAAAAATTAGATCCATTACTTTATTATTAGAATATATACATTTTGTCTTTGTATTGTAAGTTGATAATTATAAATAATTTCTAATTAAAATAATAATAATAATTAGATTTTTTAAGAATCTTAAAAGAATACAACAAGGTTTTTTTGTAATTTTTAAGATAATTTGAACTTAATATTAAAAACATACAAAACTATGATTTATTTGCATTGCATTTAATCAAACTCTAGTAAACACTTTATTTATTTTCAACATTCTTAAGACCTTTTATGAGTTTGTAAAATATATTAAATATTATTTTATTTGAAATAGATCTAAAATTTACCTAAAAATTATCTTTAATGCTTTGTAGAAATTCTTCATTATATGAATAAATTTCATTTGAAAATGCATCCACCATTATTTAATTATATATCTATATATAATAGTTATAGGATTTTTATTTTATTTTTATCTAAAAATATAAAAATAAAATGACAATCAAATAATGACAATCAAAATAACCTAATTGTACCTAATATAGTTTCAATAAAATATTATAAAATTATATTATTAATAATAATATAATATTATAAAATTATGATCTTAGTATCTATATAAATCTTATAAAATTATAATTTTATAATATTTTAATAAAATGTTTACTTAAATTTTGTGTATCTACAATAAGTTTTATAAATTCAATTACAGTAATTCAATATACTTTATTTGTAGCTATGTAATGTAATTGTAATATTAATATTTGGAGTTTATAATATATATATATATATATATATATATATTTATAGATAGGATTTTAGATTTTATTATTAACTATAAATTTTATTTAAGATAATATCTATTGAATTTATTTTTTTATTTCAAGAAATAAAATAATAAACATAACTATTGTTCACAATATTACATAATTGGTATTTAGAAGCATTTGAGATTATATAAATAAAATGATATGATTTAAATTAATATAAAATTTAAACTATTTATGATATAAGATATCATTAATAAAATATTTAAAATATCTATTATTACTTGAAATTTAGTTTTAATGAATACTACATTGTGTAAAATATCCTATGATGTGTTTAATCTATTATATGCTACATTTATATATAAACATAGTTTATAAAGATGAAATTTGAACTATTTATTATATATCTTTATGAGAAGAAAGTTCTTTTAATATTTATTTGAAAAATAACTTATTTATTAACTTAATAAAAGTTATCAATTATTTTATTTTTATTTTATTTAAAATAATATTAAAAAGATATAATCTAAAATAGTTTGAGATTATTAAAGATAGTGGTAGATGGTTTTATTTTTAAATTAGCTAATTATAAACTTAACTTTAAATAAAAAATGAAGTAGAATAATTTTGAATCTTAGTAAGGATATTATAGAATAGAAATCTTTCTTTTTTATTTTCTTTAATGACCTAGTGCTGTTTACAATAAAGCTTAAACTTTTAGCATTATTAAGAAATCAATATTGGATTTTAGAGATATATTGGAATTCGGTTGAAGGTTTGTATGATTATTTTTTACTCCAAACAAATTTTGGTAGGATTTTCAATTCTTTAAACTAATTCCAACTTTTAAAATCTACTTCAATCAAAACAAAGGTTCTATAAAAAAAAATCACAACTACTACCTAATATTTTATTTAAATTTTTTTGCTCTCATAAAGATTAAAAATAGAAAAAATATATATTTTCGAAATAAAAATTTTAATTTAACAAAATTTAAAGTATCTTAAACATAAAATCTTTTAAATATTTTATCAAAGAGCAGTTTAAATTAAAATAAATATATGTAGGATTTTATCCTTTAATCTATGATAATTTAGATTATATTTTTTTCTTGAGTACATGAGCATGGTAATACACTTTTTGGGTTATTTTAAAGATTAAATTTTTATATTACATATTGGTTGGTTGAAAATTATAAGAGATTTTTTATATTTTATATTTAAAAATTTAACAACATCATTTGTAAAAATGATAATACTATTTTTTATTTACTTATATATATATATATATTAGATTGCCCACATAGCTCATATCTGTAATTCAAAAAACAAAAAAAAAAAAAAAATCTTAGTAAATTTAGGTCAATAGATTTAATTTTTATATATTATATATATATATATTTTTAAATGTCTAAATTCAAATTCATTATGGAATTCTACTAATCAAATTACCAAACATTTTCTTGCTTATTGCCAAAAAATATGGTCCATCTTAACTTGAGCTAGAATTAAATTGATTTTTTTGTTATTATTTTGTAAGTTTTTTTTGGTATTGTTAAATTTATTTGGTGAGTTAGAAAAAAATTAGTAAAATAATGGAGTTATTTCCAAATTGATATATGCATGATACAAATTACTAAGATTCATTTAATACAAAAAAAAAAAAAAAAAAAAAAAAACTTTGAATCCATGCTTGCTCTTGAAAATTATTTAGTTTTGACATTTGACTGCCAGCAATGTTATTTCATTTAAGGTTTAAGAGGTTCCTTTTTATCATTACACGATGAGAGCTCGGAAACTTTCAACGTAAGACGAAAGGAATGAGCTCACACTAGGAGCAAAGTGAATACAGGCAAGGCAGCTGCATGTACCTGGTGACACAAACGTGTGCGAGTATTCAGGCTTGGCAAAGAGACAACGCCCCCATTCCTTCGACATGCTTCTGACTTCAAGTGTGCTGCATGTGTTTGGAGGAAGTGGAGGCCTGGCATCTGTACTTGCTCTTGCCCCCTCTTCTTCTTCCCATACGCCACCTCATCGTCACCACCAGCCATCTATTGCTGCAGCACAGAAACCAATCCGTGAAGGACAACATGACATTTATGTATATGTATATATGTAAGTGTGTGTATACATAAATATGTATATGAACATAAATATAAAGGCCCCATATCGAGTACAGCAGCAGAGCAAGAGGCGTCCACAGGATCCAACTGTTGCGCAATCAGCGATGTGGGTTGCCACTGCTCTGAGTCAACACACGCCGTTTCTACTCGTCGTGTGAAACAATAGTCTATTTCCTGTGTGTCACCACTGAAATGAAGCTACTTACTGTGATGCTTGTGACAGGGAGAGTACCAGGTTTCTCTTTGAGAGTGCGTATTATTTTCACCGAAATGATTCGAGCTAAATACAAACAGGATGTCTCTCATACCAGGAACTAAATGTCCCACGAGAACTTCAACTTCTTCTTGCGGACTATCACAAGTTAAATTGCTGATGCTGACCGGAAATGCATTTCGAAATGATCCTCATGGAAGAGACTGTTCTTCCTGCAGTGTTATTCAGCTTTCATTAAGTGCAGGAGAAGATTGAATTGTCATGGCAACCATCTGTGATGAGCTTCTCTTTTGTGGAAGTGACAATGCCAATCCTGGGTGTGAGTGAGAAAGCCATGCTTGCAGAGATTAATCAAGAGGGGGCACAGAGACATATGATGAATATCAGAGCACTATGGAATGATGAGTGGGAACCAAAGAAGAACTGCGTCTGATCCGAAAGAAAATGCAGGGAGAGGTAAAGAATCTCAAGCTAGCGTTAGACATTCATGCAAATACAAGAAAGAGTGGTTTAGCGTTAGGACGTTATGGGAAGTCATCAGAGCAAGACTGAATATCCACGACAAAATTGAGGTGTGAATATCTACGTGTTATCAGAAATCAATTAAGAAAGATGTAAATCCTTCAAATTGATCCGAAGCACTTATTTGAAGTCATGGTAAGGATTTCAATCTTGTAAGGAAAAGGCAGTACTTTCAATGAACAAAAGGCCTCATTTAACTGTATTGCAAGAATCAATACCATGGTAAGGATTACAAGCTACTACCCCCGCTACTCTATGAGAAACTTCACGTGCCAAAGTAATGAGAGATGTTTCTAAAGACCTTTTCAAGTCCTTTTTTGGACAGCACAGCTTCCTTCCATGATTCTCTGCATGACATGCGTCTAGACACAGACCTTCTTCACAGAACCTATGGTTACACTTGTTGTTGAATTCTACAACAGGTCATGAGCTAACCTGCAAATTTCATTTGTGACCAAAATACTGCAAAATGAGTAACCTATGGTTACACTTGAGCATATGTGAAGGATGCAAGCAAAGGCAGAGGTATTATATAATGTGATTCAAATTACATTATCTCAAGTTACACATTGTTTTTTGAGTGAACAGACAGGCATTCACACCATATGGCCAAATTGGTGTTCTAGTGATCCTGAACACAAAGAGCTGCAATCATGAACTTCCTGGTAACTAGTCCTTATTCATCTTTCCAACCTTTTTTCTTAATGAAAATCACCAATGCAAATTGTCATGCTGGATGTTCAGGATTCAGCCACATGCATTGTTTATTGACAAGGATTAAGTTGAATGCAAAATTGTCATATTAACAACCTTGAGATGATTGCAATGGTTATTGGATTTAACAATGCTGAGAATTTTTTTGTTTTAGACCAGCAAGCACAACTGCAAAAGATTGATGCTCACCCTCCAATGTATGCTCATCCTAGGCACCACCATAATGGACTAGTAAACTGTCATCTCCATAGATATTTACTCCACCTATGCCATCCAATGTTGATTCTGAAGGATTTGTTCAGCAAATTGCTCCAAAAAATGTTCTGCTCCAACAAAATACCTGTTTTTGGTTAGTTTTTCCAGTTTATCACCTTTAACCTAGCCCTGCAAGAGTATCCTGCTAGGATACCATGGGAGGAGGGAGTGTGAAAGGGATCTTGCCCTCATTCACCATTGTCTCTGGCTTCATCATTGCCATCTGCAATACTTTCATGTGCATTGCCATTGAAACAGTGCTGCCAGTGAACACATGCACCTCTTAAAAAAATTGAAAAACAAAAAAATAAATAAAGGTGCCTATTGTCAACCTCTCTGTGTTTGTTGAAAACTGAAGCCATCATTCACAATTGTAGTATCATATCCTGCTATCTGTATCTAGCCTCCACTCTCTACAACTGTTGCATGACATAATCAGAGGCCAAAGCGCTACACGTTTTCCATAGAGCTCAAACAAGCTAAAAATCAATGCCGAATAAAGATGAACAAACCAAAACTGAATCCTACCAAGGTCTAGCACGAAGGTCTATCAAACATAGAAGTGATGGCATTCCTGTTTGTCACCTATGTTAGATGACAGATGAAATAAATTAATTAAAGTATTAAATTTTTTTCTTACAAACAGTGTTAAGCTGCAGGGCTTCACCAGCGTAGGGAGAGGATGAAAACGCCACTACAAATTTTCAATGTGGAGAACCGAATTCCAACATAAGGAGGACCAATACGATACTCTGGTGATTTCATTGGACTTGTTTTTGAAGCACTTCAAGTGGACATGGAACTGTAACTTAGCAACACACAATTTGTTTTCAAGTGATTAATCATATTCTGTTCAGATAAATATACAACTAAGAAAATTACTTTCTTGTAAACAAACAGGCATGTTCTGGTGCAACACTTAAAGCCTGGGAGATGCGCGTGGACACAACATGTGGACATTTACGAAATAACACTACAGAACCTCCAGGAATTCCATCAGGGGTTAAAGATGATAATTGCTTACGACATATAGTCGGCCACCTGGAACATGCGAGCTGTATACACTTGAAGTTTCTTGGTGGAATAACCTGCAGATATTGAGTGAACGAAGATTTCTATTGTCGAATAGAAATGTTTCTCTTTGAATACAAATGCCAAGAAAAACAAGTGTCTATATTCATTATCATGTATCACATAAAACCAGCTTCTACGTACGATTCTTTCACTGAACCGATGAGATGAACATATTTTACGGCGATTTTTCTCCAAATCAATAAGATGCACAGCAAAACAAGTACTAAATAGTGTCGTCGAAGACATTGAACAATCCTTAAAAATTTCCATCTTTTTGAGTAACTCCCTTCAAAACCTGATACTGCAATGAAGTTCAAACAAATGAAACCACAGCATGCCGACTGAGCGAGAGATGCATGTTAGGAGCATTACTTAAAAAACTGCACAAGAACCTCACTTAAACTAGTTAAGTCTGAATAATCACATGACGAGCTACAACCTTAATAGGATTTCCACTTGAATATCCTCGTGCCTCTTAATCACTAGGATACCACACAAAAAATCTTAAACGACTGAAAAGAAAAGTACAAAAGCTACAATACTTGACGTGGAAATGTCCATACAGTAGCAAGAAATGGGGATGCCCGTCTAATCACGTTTCAACGCATCGAGACTGCCTCATATCACACACGGTTTACTTGAAGTTTTTCATAACAATTCTTAGCTTAAGCTCCTCCAGAATCACTTGAATATAGAAACAGGAAATAAGAATGATCCATGATCGACTACATCACTAAACAAAAATAAACCGTCAAACCAAAAGGGTTAATAAATTTTAACCTCTAGAAAGCAGCAATAGTACCGTGGGAAAAAAACAGACGGCAAGATAATATGAATATGTCTCGAGGAGCATTTGGCAGAGTAATATCGGAAGGAACTTCACGGTGGGGATGTGATAATTGTGGGATTACCCTAAAGATCCCTAAGCCAGCACCATCCACATTTAGCATCCACGTTCTTACCTACACACTAGAACATTCGAATTAAGAAGATTATTTGCTCACTCAAACGCACCCAGTCAATCGAGGATGCTTACACATTGACATTTCCAGAAAGAGATCTGTAAAAGATCTTGCCTATATGTACACTGACCGCAGTTGGTGCTGATGAAGTTAAATTATCAACTGCGTTGATCATAAAAGTAGAAAAAATTAATCATCTCTTGAACCGACTTTTCATACACAAATTTACTATAAAATATAGTTCTCACCTGGACTCGATCGACCGTCACCTTGACTTAGGTGTGTCCTTTCTTCTGTCCGGATTGATGTTGTTCCTGTCATTTGTGACGATGTTCTACCTTTCACTTGTGATTGCACTCTTCCTTCATTGGACTCAAAGGTATTTCACCTCCCTCTGATATATCCATTGGAGTACCAAGAGATGCTGCACATGGCTTTTTGACCAGGCAGTTTTATCTTTGCCTTTGCGATTCCATTCATTACACGTTAACTCCAAGTTCTGCGCATCCTAAAAGAAGGTTAAGTACATTTATGAAAGGTACGAACCGAATTCCGCAAAAAATAATTACGCTCTGTTTTACAAAACTACACTGAGTTTCAAATTTCTTATAGAATTAACTCGACATTCAATTTGGGAAATAGAAATCAAAATACTTTGAAATAATTGCGCAAGTATTCACACCTTCATTCAGATTTTAGGAAAAGTAAAATATTCACTATAAAGTGCATATATATACATAATAATTATATTTAAGATATGTGATTTATTTATTGAAAATAATATCTGTCAATTAACTAAAATCTTGGATGGTTTCTTAATGCTTTACATAAGTTTTGGAATTTATAGTACCATAACTATATATTTTATTATTATTTAAATAAATAGTTAGTTGTTGAATTTAAGTTATTTGTTAATAAGCTATTAAATCATCATTACATGCTTAGTGTTTGAGTTCTTTAAAACACCATTATCACATGATTTTTGAATTGGTATCAATATTAGTACCTATTTTTATCAATATCACCAAATCTCAAGTATTTAATTTAAATTTATATGTTACAATTATTCTATCATAAGTATCATATGTGATTATGTTTAACTAATATCACATTTAGAATATTTAATTTTAGTTTAATTTTTAAATTATTGTTTTATATAATTTTTAGAAATTATTAGGTAGACACCTCCTTTTATTGCATGACACCTCCTTTTATTGCATGACACCTCCTTAGCCACATATCCTTGCATATACACTATGCAAAAAATAATTAGTTTTGATTTTAAATCATGATTCTTGTTATATTTATTACTTTAATACCAAAATTTGATATATTCTTATCCATTTGTATTCTATGGTTCCATATTATTTCAGCCTTCAATTCTTTTGTTCTTGCAAATCTTTATCAAATTAATTTATGGATTATAAAAACATACAAGATTGTGTTTTATTACTGTTATTATTCATCAATGTCAAATAATTTTTTTTAAAAAACTCATTTAAAATCAAAACTAGTTATTTTTTAAAAAGGTATGTATGTGAGGGTGTGTGGCACAAAAGGTATCCATGCAATAAAAGGGGGTATCCACTTAGCAATTCTCTAATTTTTTATATGATTTATTAGATAAATAAATAAAAAATTTAAAATTTCATGTTTAATTTAGAAGTTATAATGAACTAACAACCTTCTAAATTTAATAAAGATTTTTAGATTATTTTATAATATTCAATTTAAATAGATTAATTATTAAAGTATTATTTAAAAACCATATTAATTGATCTTATAATTAAAATATAATTTTAAATATTTTATAAATATACAAGTTTTAATTTTTGAAGATGTGATTGATAAAATTTACAAAACAAGACAAAAAGTACATTATTAAAGTTAAACAAATATTTTTATTTTTATTTTAGTATCATTTTATGATATTTTAAAATATGAAATAAAATATTTATTTATACAAAATGATACTTTATATTTGATCTTATTAAAAATGATAGTAGATATTATTATATTGTAATACCAATATATTTTCTAATAATCTTTTTAAACTATTTAACTTATAAAGATTAGTAAAAGTATGTTAATTATACTAGAAAATAATATAAATTTTGTTTTGTAAGTAAATATATATTCTATTTTGACTAGTAGTAGACAATTTTATGAAATAATTTACAAATGATTCAAATCATAATAGTAAGATAATCTTCAAATTTATTATTTTAATTATTAATATATAAATAATTAATTTAAAGCTATATATATATATATATATATTAGATAATTGGCAGAATAAGTTGACATATTAGAATAATAATAAATTAAATCTTTAATGCTAATATAATTTTTTTTCTATCTACCATTATAAAAATTTGAATCCTGAATATAATTAAAATATTTGGATTTTTTAATGATATAAAAATATTAGAGTAATTTATTTAAAAATATATATTTAATTTCTAATTTATTTTAAAATTTATAGATTAACATAATAAATATTATGGTTTTAAAGATATTACAATATAATAGATTAAAACATTGATTAGATATTTTTACTAAATAAATAAATAAATAAATATATATATATATATATATATATATATAGAATAATTTAAAATATAAATAAATAATAGAGAATATAGTGAAAATAATAAAATATAATTCTATATTAGAAAGAAATAAATAATTATATATTTTTTATTTTTTTATTTTTTTATTTTAAAGTTTAATATTTGTTACTAATAAATTAAAATATTTACAATATTATACATTATTAAATATATCTATATATTTTATGTATATAGAATTAATATTTAAATAATATTTAATTAATATTCACATTAGTTTATGACTTTTTTTTAATAAGATTCATATTTTAAAGAATTTAAAAAATAAAATTTTATTTTATTTTACTTTCTAATGTATATATATATATATATATGTATATATATTCTTTCTTTCTTTCTTTCTTTCTTTCTTTCTTTCTTTCTTTCTTTCTTCTTGTTTAATTCTAAAATGTTATACTTCATATATATATATATATATATATATGTAGTTGAGAATTTTTAGACTTTATTAGAACCATGTTTTTTAAAAAAAACTTTAAATGACACCCTTCATAATTTTATTATTATTTATTTGATATGCAAAAAGTATAAAGAAAACAATTTTGTGTTCCTCAAAAGTAATATGTGAAAAAAATAAATTTATATTGAGATTTGACATACCTATAAAAGATTGTCTTATGTTAAATGTTTTTTTATTAAAATCATGTATGGTAATCAATGATTTCTCATTCATGCTTCCAAATGAGATTTGTTTTAGCATTTTCAGCTTAAGTGAATGCAAAATATGTTTATTTCTTAATTTATTACAAGTTGTAGGCATCACTCTAAGATTTTAATTACCATTTTAATATTTAGCTATTCTTTAGATAAAAATATATAATTTTTATATTTGTTAATATTTCTAAAATAAAATTATAATATTTTAAAATTTCTTTTAATTTTTTAGTTGGTATTAAAAAATAAGTATAATTTTCAAGTATTTTTTTTGTAAAAATTAAATTATATATATATATGTATATGTATATGTATCTTTAATTTAAATATAAAAATATAATTATGTAGATTATTTTAATACTATTTATATTGTTGTGAATATTTTTAAGTAACCAACATTTAATTATATTCCAATCTAACAAAATCTCAACATGACTTTTTAAAATGTTAATTCTTTTTAGTATGATTTCAAATTAGAAAATTCAAAAATCTGTAAAAAAAATATAAATTGATCTTGTATTTGGAATCCACTACTTTTGCTATATTTGTATCTCAAAATACAATGTTGAATGTCATTTTCAATAAATTTTAAAAATATCTAAGTGTAAAAAAATTGATTTAAAATTTGGAAGTTATTATTTATTTGTGGCTTAATGAAAAATAGATGTTTATAATGTAAGAACCTTTTTATATATAAACAACTTAATGAAAGGACTTTACGTATGCATAATGTCCTATATTATATTCACATGGATCAGGTTCAAATAAAGCAGGTGCAATTTAAGATGCTCAATTGTCAAATAACAACAGAAGGGAAGAATCAAGCAAAAGAAACAAACAATGAAGAAAAGAAAGACAAACTTTTTCATTGTTGTGAATTTTATGAAAAGTATTATTAACTAGAATATAAAAAAATAGAAATGTCTGCATAGCAAGACCATGATTGGACTTTACAAGAGCTATGTTCATGCTCAACAACACATACTTCTACCAACTCCTAATAAGTAACCAAAACTATGCATGGGGCAATGAGCCAGGATGTAAAGCATTACACACTGAGGGGTAGGAAACTAATTGTGGTAACGTTAACCTAACCCGCGTTAACATCCGGTAACTTAATATAATATAAAGTTTAGAGTGGGCGTCAACGGTGGTTCAGACACAACACAACTGGCCTGCACGGTGACAGGCACACGGTACGGGCCCAGTAGAAGCGTGAAAAGCCAAGGGGAGGAACGTAGGGCCGGGCTTCCCGCTTCGCTTTGTGCCTCGCATGCCATGCCATCCCACTCACCACCACAGTGACATGAAGCTACTCTCCGTTTCGTCCTTTTCCCCTTCCCCGCAACCCCACTCTACGTCACTCCCTTTGCTGCAATTGCGCTCCTATGTTTGCTCCCTTCGATTCCGTTACTCTGCTGCGGAATTCAGCGTGCTCTTCCTCTTGATGATACCAGGTTTTGGAATGCAATGGCATTGGCTTGGCGCAACTAAGGAGGACAATAGATGCTAGTGGGGAGGAGGCTATGGTGGAGAGACAGGTAAGCAAGTGCGCACGGTTTGTGTGTGTGGGATGAATCAAGAGTCGCGCTTGTGTCGCTGCAGGTAGGATTGATTGAGTGTTCCATTTCAGTGTTACAGGAGAATTAGGGTTTTGATCATTTAAAAAAAAAATTCGTGTTCCGTTGCTTGCGTGAGTGAAGAAAACGGATTCCCTGGAGAGAACTTTCTAAGTTGTTGATCCTTGAGCAGCTGTAAGGTGTTGCAGTTGTGGCTGAGGGGGGAGCCAAGTGGGCGGAGTGGTGTAGCTTCTTCTTACATTTGTTTTTATAATAATGATTTATGTCTTTTCTTTTTTTTAAAGTGACGATGAAGCGAATTCTGCAAGGTTCTCTCCTTGGCAAAAGATGTAGGGTTCAGTTCTAACGAAAGATGTCGAGGTAGAATGGTACATGGCATTGAAGGCTATATTCTCGAAATGAAGTAGGGGAAACTCTGCTGCTAAATTTTACGCAGGAATAGTAGACATGAAGATGGGGAAGTTAGGGTGCATTGTGGTTCCTTAAGGTCTGGATGCATACTGGGGCATAAATGGGAAGTCCTGAAGGAGGTGGCACGGAGAAATACCTGTCCAAGAGACGGAAGAGCGAGAGCTTACACTATCCTAAAGCTCGCGACTGGGATGACGAGGAGGCTTACGATGAGGACCGCAGGTATCGTTCAAGTAAGTCGAAGGTGAGTAGCAGGAGCGATCGGGAAAGAGAGAAAGCTCGGGAGAAAGAAAAGGATAGGCAGAAGGAAAGGGATCATGACCGGGGTGATAGGGAAGGCAGGAGCAGGGATGAGTATTACGAGAAAGGCGAAAAGCAGTTGCGGCCTTTTAGGGAGGACAGACACGAGGAGAGGCCGGAGAAAGACGATCGGGAAGTTGTAGAGTCCCGAGCAGGGAGCAGCAAGAGAAGAAATGCGTCGGAGAAGGTAAGCAAGAATAACGAAGTTGGCCCGACGCAAGAAGAGAAGAAGGGCGGAAGAGCTGATTATGCCATCGATGTCACTGAGGTAATGCTCCGGAAGCACGAGAGGGCCCATGACTTGGAAGAAGAGGAGTTGAAGAAAGGTGAACCACGTCTGGAAAAATCACGGGAGAAGGAAAGAGGCAGAAGGGAGGAGCCTAGGATAGATAGGGGTCACAACAGGGAAGATGAAAAGTACAGGAAGAGTGACTCCAGGACAACCAGAGGTGAAGGCCTTGGTGAGGATTCTGAAATAAAGCGAAATTTGCATCGAGAAAGGTATTATGGCAAAGAAGAAGAGAGATTATGGAAGAAGGAGAGTAAAGCCGAGAGAGCTCATGACAAGTCTGAATCGAATGTCCGACACTTTGTAACTAGGGCAGAAAGATTTTCCGAGACGGAGGATGAAAAGGTGCGGCACAGTGATTCGTATGTGGAGGAAAGTCAGAATGGCGAGACGGAGGATTATCAGAGGGCTGAGAGAACTTATGAGTTTCGCGACAGTCTCAAATTCAGAAAAGGTGTTTACAGGGCTGGTAGATCACATGATATTGACGATGATTCTATCTACGAGATTGACTTGCGTCACGAAAGAGCTACAAAGACCGTCACAAGTTCTGTGCTAAATCCTAATCATTCGAAGAGCGGGAAAAATGTAGAGGAAAAAAAATCAGCGAGAGCTGCCGGGCGCATGCACTCGCAATACGACGAGAAAGATCTTAGGATTGTGGAGTCGCAAGAAGAGGGAAGAGATCGATACGTTGAAAGTCCTGGGATAGAGAAGCACCCTCGCATTTCAAGTCGAAGTGAGAAAAGCAGGGAATACGTTGGCCGTGATAAAGGATTTGGTGACAAAGTTCGGCCGTTCGCTGTCCTCGAGGGTGGGGAAGGTTCTGCTGAGTTTTTAGATTCAATACAGCTTCATAAATGGGATCGTAAACGAAATGGTAGTGGGAAGATTCACGGGGAAAAAGGCGAGAAGGAAGAAAGCAGAAAGGATAGGTCCAGCGGAATTGAGCGGATTGAAGAAGAAAGTTCCGTAGCAAGATTCAAACTTCAAGAAGAGTCGAGGGGTCCTTCTGGGGCTTACGAGAATGTTTTGGACAGCAAGGATGAGAAAGAGAGCTCGAGACATGGCCGTCAAAAAGAGAAAGTCCTTTCTGGATCGGATAAACCTGAACCTGGCTTGGCGGAGGATTTGGAAGATGTAATAGAAGAGAGTCCACGAGAGGGTAATGGATTGGAGAGGACGGATTGCAAATGGGACGAACCTGAGGAGGATACTCTCAGCAGCAGGACGTTGGGGGGTGAGCCAGAGAATATGCTCCCAGAGATTGACAATGTGGATGTTTTTGAGAGTGAAGAAGTGGAAGAGGAGTGCAAATCTGCATTCATTGAGAAAGTAGAGGAAAGTGAGCAGATAGTTGAGTACGAGGAGTCTCAGGATTTTGAGAAAGTGGCAGCAAGTGAAGAGGTAGATCTAGGGGAAGGAGAACGAGGTGATGACAGTCAACTAGAGAAACCTGAACGACTTCGTAGAGAGAAAGAGAGACTGGAAAGGGAGGAATTGGATGAGTGGGAGAAAGGTGCACCTTACAAAGTAAGAGGGGAGAGAGACTGGACGAAAGAAAATCGTCATGTTGATCAACATCTTCAGGGCAGAGAAAAGTCAGAGTGGCAAGATGTTGAAGATGTAAACAAGCTTGAAGGTGAAATGGAAGAAGGCGGCGACGAGGTACCCAGGTCAGGACGGCGACGTGGGAGAGATACTCTGGAAAGAGAAGATTTTGACTTCGAAAGCAGATTCTTGGGAAGGGATGATAAAGACAGGGACAGAGAGAGGGAGCGAGAAAGAGAACGAGAAAAGGATAGAGAAAAGGAACGGCAAAGGGAGAGGGACAAAGAGAGAGAGAGAGAAAGAGATCGGGAACGAGATCGAGGAATAGAGAGGGAAAGAAGATCTGAGTTTTATTTGGATGATTACCAACGCAAAGCCTCTGAACGTTATGATGAGAGGTATTACGAATACGACATTGAGGGAAGGTCCAGCGGTAGGGGAAGAGAATACAGAGCAGATCATGAGAGGGAAAAATTTAGATCACGAGAAGCAGGTCGGGAGGAGCTGGATGATAGACATAGAAGGTTGAACAGTCGAGACAGAAGGGAAGATGAAAGAGCAGGAAAGTTGGCTTCTAAGGAATCTACTCATGGCTTAGTGCGTGGAGCGGCTGTGGGTAGAGAGAAGGGCGATGAAGAAAGAAACAGGAGGTTAAGATCAGAAGAAGAGAAAGGAAAAAAACCAGTTTCTAGGGATTTTATTGAAGAAACAAGGTCGATTGGAATTAAAGCCGAGGATCCTCTAGATAAGGTCAAGGCAATTGGTAAGGATAGTGGTCCTGACATGTCCGATGATGGGGGAAGGTCAAAAGGAAAGCATGGAAGAGTTATGACGTCTCCTCGAAGCCTCGATGATAGAAGAGAGCCATACAAAGGTGGAAAACCAGTGATGATATCTCGGAGTCCAGATGATCGAAAAGGACACAGAAGTGGTAAGACCGTGGTGAATTCTCGAAGCCCTGATGATAGGAGAGGAGGGTATCGAAGTGGCAAAACTGTGACAAGCTCTCGAAGTCCTGATGATCGCAGAGGTCATAGAAGTAGCAAAGCTGTCACAGGTTCTCGAAGTCCCGAGGATCGAAGAGGTGGGCGATCAGATTGGGAGGACGTAGAGAAAGATTGGTCAGATGAAAGAGCCGAGTATGACAGAGAGAAGAGCAGCAAAAGACGTGTGAATCAGAAGATACATAATGACAGTAGTGAGAGAGAGCGTGACAGGTACAGAAGTAGAGAGCGGCCTCACGAACGGAATTGGGAAAGAGGAAAGGGGAAAGATAAGGTTGATAATGTGGATCGATCCTACGATCGGCATCAGAATCATTGGAAAGGTAGTAGGGATTCTGAAAGAGTCAGAGATTCAGATTTCCAAGTGGTGCAAGATAATTGGGAGTCGAAAATGAGACATGAAAATACTGATAGAGAGAAGTTGGAGAGGAGGATGTCGGAACGAGAGAGCAGCGAACGCAATAGAATGGACAGGGAGCGAGTGGAGGGATTAAGAAGTCCGCAGGGCTTTGCTTCGATGAGTGAAAGCACTGGGAGAGGCCACCAAATGTCTTCCAATTTTATAGAGCCTGGTCGTGGATTTAGTTCGCACGGAGGGCCTTTTATGCCACCAGGTGGGGATCCAGGATTCTTTCAAGGTGAGGAAATCATCTCAGGTCATAAAAATGTCTTGGAATAAGACGTGGAAATGCATTAAGAGGATGAAGCATAGACGAACATTTGTTTTTTTTTCTGTAAAAGCCTTCAATTTTGGTTACTTTAGTTAAATTAGATACTTATCTTAAGCACTCAATTAAGCAATGCATTTCTCTACTCTGTCAAAGTTTAAATGTAATATTGACAAGTTGCAGTTTGTCAAATTGTTGTGCTTGTTTTGTATGTTTTCGTTGTCGGTCTTAGAAGCACTTGAAACAATGGCAGTATGTTGCCTGCAGCATACGTAATGATAGTAACGTATAGAAGCAGCAGAAGCTATGACCACCTTTGTTGCATGCAAGTGTTAGTGAGCAGTGGTCATCTTATGTAATTTGCTATTACTTTAACGCCGTACTTTTTTGTTGTATCTGTTGGAGGAACACCTCGATTCCTTGTACCTCTACTTGGTGATCTTACTTGAGGTGACACATAAACTCTTCTAATACGATTTTATCATCGTGTTTAGATAAGGAGTTTTCGGGAGTATCCTGTGCTAAGCTTTCATGCTTACTTGTGCATTCCACAGGTGATTACTTTGGCGGCATGGGGGAGGTCGATTGGGATGGCTCGATGATGGACGACAGAATGCGACAGAGAGAAGGCATTTTTTTGGGGGGTAGCGATAGATTTATGGAAAATGAGGGTCCACTAGGCCATGATGCAGGATACGGTCCTGGTAGAGGAGCCGCAGGTGATGGAGGGATGAGCTACAGCCACCATCCCGGAAGAGGTCGAGCTTCAAAAGCCTCCCCGAACAATAGAGGTCGAGGGGGCGTGATGGGTCACGAAGGAAGACCTCTTTTTAATAATATTCAGACGAGCTCCATGCTCAGAGGTATGCAACAGCAGCAACAGCAACAAGGCGGGAAGGGACGAGGTCCTAGAGGTGGACCGAAAGGTGCAAGAGGTCCTGGTCGGGAAGTGCAACGTCCAAGTGTCAATCCTCTCATGGGTCCAGGTCCAGGAATTGGTCCTCACTTTGGTCCCATGGGACCTCAAGGGCTAATGTCTAGTATGGGTATGGGGCCAGGACCAGGGCCGGGTCTAACTCCTGGTCCCAACATGGGTCAATTTCCTTTGCTTCCGTTTGGAGGTCCCATGGGTTGGGGAGTGGGTCCTGGAGGTGGCGAGATGGGAATGATGGGCTGTCCGCCAGGCCCTGGGCCAGTAATGGGTCCTGGTCCTGGTGGGTTGGGTCCAAGGTTTGGGCCAGGAATGGTTCCAGGTCCAGTACCGAACATGTTTTTCAATCCGCCTGGACCAGGGAGAGGGGGTCATGGTGGTATGCCAAGTGGATTGTTTGGTGGAGCTGTCCCACCCTTCAATGGGCAAAGTGGTGGAGGTGGACGTGGTCAAATGGGTGAAAAAGGTACATCTGGGGGTGGGAGGGGGTTAGTTGGAAGGGCAAATGGGCCACCAGGAAGGGGTCCCTCAAGAGGGGAACAGAACGATTATTCTCAGCATTTTGTTGATACAGGGTTGCGACCTCAGAATTTCATTCGAGATGTGGAACTCGCCGATCGATTTGAAGAGTACCCAAAGCTGAAAGAGCTGATAACGAGGAAAGACCAGCTCATTGCAAAGAGAGCAACACCCCCAATGTACATGCAGTGCGATCTTCGAACAACAGATTTGTCCTCAGATGTATTTGGGACGAAGTTTGATGTGATACTTGTGGATCCTCCATGGGAGGAGTACGTCCGTCGTGCTCCCGGCATTGGAGATTCAATGGAATGGTGGTCAGCTGAGGAGATTCAGAATCTTCGCATTGAGGTGAAATACTGAACTTGCAGTTCCAGCAGCTGCCGCAGCAGCAGCCAAGTTCCCCACGATCAATTAACAATATGTGTTAATTTATTTCTCTTATATTATGAGGTGTTCTGTTTAAATAATTTATGGAAACGACACGTTAAACTAGAATATGATACACAGTCAATCAAGAAATGAAGATTCTTGATATGTCAAGTTATGTCCACATTGCATTATGGGAAGCCACAGATGTAATGCGTATCGATGTCCTCAGGGTGATATGCCTTACGAAGTAACTGACACCTGGTATGTACTTTGTGATTTGCATGTTCGCGACAGGCTATTGCAGATACACCTGCATTCATTTTCTTGTGGGTTGGAGATGCTGAAGGGCTCGAGCAAGGCCGCTTGTGTCTCAAGAAGGTTCTGTACTTATTTTACTCCTCCTATTCATAATTTTTCTGCGACTAGATTTAGGAAACACACAAGCTTTTTCCAGGTTTTGTGTAAAGTAAACTAGGATTAAGCTGTTCATCATCCCGTTGATTGTTAGGTTCTTATGATATTGCTCCTTTTCTCTTGTAAAATATTTTATTCTCCAAATATTTTACAGTGTGGAATGTCACTAGCTCTTATGACTAACATTGTTTTGTTGGTGTCCTGTTGTCAGTGGGGATTTCGTAGATGTGAGGACATATGCTGGGTAAAAACTAACCGAGAAAATCCTACTCCAGCCTTGCGTCACGACTCCAACACTTTATTTCAACACTCTAAAGTGCGGATTAGTTTTTTTTTATTATTTTTATTTTTATCTTTCTGGCATCGTGCCCTAAACATTTATTCCTTAATTAGTGGTTATTACTTTACGCTTGAGCAAGTTCATTCTAGTCTCAAGACGGTCAACTTCTCTTTTAAAGTTGGCAAATTGTCTTCCGTGTACATTATTCTATTTTTGGACACTGCCCCTAATGTAGCAGCCATTATATTATTATAGTAGAGTTTTGATACATATTGAGACAATGTCACGCCTTTCGTGCAGGAGCACTGCTTGATGGGGATAAGAGGGACAGTAAGGCGCAGCACCGATGGTCATATTATACACGCTAATGTAGACACGGACATTATAATTTCGGAAGAACCAGAATACGGTAAGTTTCTGTGCAACTTGCGACGTGCTGTGTTCAATCATGCATGGACAATCACTGGAGAGTGTAGATCTTGATCCAAATGCTTCGCTTTTGGTTCTCGTGTTAGATGTTTGTTTTTGAATTCCTCAAGTCCTAGATCATTATCTTATCGCATGGCTCCATTGAAGGTTTGAAGTTCGTGCGGTCAGTGTTTTCAAGCACATGCTGGAATGATTTCACATCATCTTGCATCCAAGAACTGTGATTTAGGGAAGTGAATGCCAATCTTGAAGAGCATAGTTGGTTATGGCTGCTTTAGATTATCACATTCAATGGTCTTCCATGTCCAGGGTCTACGAAGAAGCCCGAGGAGCTGTACCATATCATAGAACATTTCGCACAAGGGATGCGGCGCATTGAATTGTTTGGAGAAGACCACAACATCCGAGCTGGATGGGTCACTGTTGGGAAAGGCCTCACATCATCCAATTTCAACCCCCAGGTTTGACTTCAGAAATACTGTTAAATCTGCTCATCATGTGTCAACATGTTTAAACCAAGGGATGCTGAGAATTTTTTATGCTTGCCCTTGCAGACATATGCCAAGAATTTTGTTGATGCAGAGAGGAAAGTTTGGCAAGGTGGCCGTGGAAACCCTGCTATTGATGCTCCTCATCTAGTTGGAACTACGCCAGAAATTGAAGCTCTACGCCCCAAGTCTCCCCCTCCAAGGCCTCAAGCACAGCCTTCCGGACAGGGTAATGCTGGAAATTCTCTCTCGCAACCTTCTGCAGGAAACTCCATTTCAAAGAAGGCCTCTACAGGACAACCAGGTGGAGTTCAGAATGGACACCCTGCCGCATTAATACCAGGTGCTGGACATGGTTCCGCCAATCCTTCAGTAGCAGGATCTGTTGTGATTGGGCAGCCTCCTCATGTGGGTGGTCGTGGAGGAGGACATGGTCAAATTCCTAAAATGCGCCCCGTTCTTCCCGGGACCTTGATCAAACCTCTAGGAGCTTGTCCCGGCATAGTTGAAATGGCAGGTTTTGACGAGGAAGCATCATATGGGGGAGACATGCAGGAAGCGACCTCAGCGGAGGATCTGCACTAGGCCTCCACACGAAATGTCTGCAGATTTGTGACTTAGAATTGAATCGTGGATCTTTTTTAACAGCACAATTTTCTTTTCGCTTTGTGCTTTGAATTTTCACATCCGGTGGTTTCACCAATGTATAGACACTCCATTTGAAATCGTTGATTTCCATAGATCTTGTTTATTAGTGTGGCCAACACCTTTCAACTCTGATGTCAAATTATTGATGGGGTTTATCTGGATTGCAAGGCTATGGTTGACCCTTTGTCTTTTGGGCTATTATTAATTTCCTTATCAATTAGCATGTTATCGTGATGTAACGAATTATTTCGATCAAGATATTGACTGTCACATCCGTTTCAGGCAAGTTAAATCGCCAGTTAGGGTTTCTGCCCGTTTTTTTAAAATTTAGAGTGATAAATCGATTTACAGGAACTTTCCTAAAAATTTTGAACCATTCTTTCTTTAATCTTGAGGCTATTGGGTGACTGACTCTTGGACTGTGTTTTATGCACCTTCACCCCACTTGATTGAGAGCAGTGTTTAAAAGGCTTTTATGCTTTTCTATTTTTCATTCCAATTACGAGTTGGTGAGAGTGCAGTCTGACAGCTTTGTTTACTGTCTTTCAAGAGCTAAGAGTTGGTTCTCAATACGCTGTAGCATTGCCTCGCATCATATTGGGAATAATGTAGAGAAGATTGGCTGTTGAGCTGTCAAAAGTCCTGGTACACATGACACAATTTCATTACGTACAAGTGGAAACTTCTGCGATTGAGCACAAAAACAGTCTGAGTGAAATCCAATACATTTTTCGCTGTAGGGACAAGTCTAGAACTTCTAATTTTTTCTACTCCTTTAATTTACCTTATAATAAAGGTATTAGGGTTTTAGATGATTTGTTCTACTTCTTTAATCAATGCAATATGTCAACCATGTACATGTCAAAAAAAAGATAAAGAAAAAAAAGAAACTATGAAATTTTTTAAAGACAATAGAAGGTTCTTAGAAACTTCTTGACAACAATAGAAGATGGTAAAATCTAACAAAAGATTCTAGAAAGTTCTAATTTTCCTAAAGATTAATTAAAAATTATACAATCATCTTTAAAATTCCGAAAAGTTATAGAATATTTTAAAAGGTGGATTTTTTAAAAATTTATTTTATTATTTATATATTATATGCCTCTTTTTTATTGGCATTATTAATTGTTGTTTTTGCCACTTATAGTATTGAATAGAAAAGATCAATGCAAAGATATACAAATGGTGTACACAAATATGTATAATATATATATATATATATATATATATATATACATATTAACACAATACCTTGAAATTATTAAATTGATATTCCTCTTCAAAATCAAGTCAAAGTTTTGCTTGGTGGGCTAGTTAATGTAACTACTTTTAAACTAATAAAAGCCTCTTTGAGCTTTATGCATGGATATTTATTGCAAAATTATTCATTACAATTCGTTTTTCTTAAATATGGATTGCTTGCGCTTAAAGTTGCAGATTTTGTGAGGATTACATTTTGAAAGGAAGAGAAGATATTGGAAGGCCTTAGTATATGTATTAAAAAGAAAAAAAACAACAAACCATGTATGAGGGAGTAAATAACATTGGCAATAGTTACCAGGCACTGCCTTTATTACCAAGATGTCTAGTGACAATTATCAAAGTTGTTCACTTTTTGGCAACTAATTTATTATTATTTTTAAATTTTTTAAAATTATTATTATTATTTTTTAACACAAATACTAAGGTCCTTTAACATTCTCTTTCTTTTTTAAAAAATGTAGCCTCCACTTAAATATGAATACTCCTCTAAAATCATGTTGTTCAAAAGTGTATAGTCTTTTGTTTACTTTGAAGGCTACTCTATTGTCAAACGCCATTCTGTTGGTGATAGGAAGTTGTAGTTGAAGTATGATCAAAAGATGCCTATTATTAGGAACATACATTAGAAGAAGATTCTAAAAGATTTTAGAAGATTTTGCTTAATCTTAGAAGATTCTACTTATTTCTAGTAGGTTCTAAAAGGTTCTTGATGATTTTAAGAAGGCCTTAGTAGGTCTTAGTTGGTTCCAAGAAAATTTTGGAAGATCCTAAAAGGTTTTAGGAAATCTTAGATGTCATAGAAGGATCTTAGGCTTACTTTACATCTAAACATCAAAGAAACTCTTTAAGAAGCTTCTTTGCACATAATATATATAAGAGTTAAAGTTGAGGAGATTCTTAGTCTTGACAATGCAATCCTTGTGACTTAGTTTGGACCTTCTAATCTTATTCTTGTGCCTTGTCATAGTTCTTTACTTGTGATATAAAGTGAATTCTTTATATTTGAATTCTTTGAACTTTTGGAATCTTATTCTGTTTGAATAATGTATTTGTAGCAGTTTGTTAAGACTAACATAGTATAGTATGAGAGCTTGGTCTTTTTAAATAAAGAGCAGATTATCCATCTTCTTAAAAATACTATAGTGCTTTAGAAGTTACAGATTATCTTCTTTTAGATCAATATTGTTCTTAATTTTTTAAATTTGTTTCTTCTTGTTTTATTTCTATCGCAAAAAGAAAAGAATTCAATATGGCAGATTCTAAAGAAGTCAAATTGGATTCAATTATAAATACTCTTGAAGCATTGAGAGTCAAGACAAAGACCGTATCTAAATAAAATGAAGAACTTTATATAACCATAAATAATGATCAAAGAGCAAAACTACCTCAACTACTATCACAAGTCATTCTAGGAATTCCATCACTAAGATGTACTTTATTAAAAGATATATATATATATATATATATATATATATTTAAGATGGCAATTCAATGTCAACAACAAAAGAATTAAGAATTAGCCTCCCAAAGAAGTTTGATGGAAATCATTTAAAATTTTGTGGTTTTATAAATCAAGTACAACTTATTACTTTACTTCAACCTCAATGGTGTTTTACAGAAGGATCTTATGTTGGTCTAGTTGGAACCTTGCTCTTAAGTCAAACTTTATCTTAGTTTGCTTTCTTATTTAAAAAAAAATCTCCTATATTGTATAACTTTGAAATATTTTTAGCAGAATTTACACAAGTTTTTAGAAAATATGATAAGATTTATTTGACCACAATTAAAATCTAAGTCCTTTAATGAGAAACCAGTTTTGTATCTGTTTATGCTTTCAAGTTTTAGCAATTAGCATGTGATATCAATTGGGATGAGGATGCATTAATAAGTTGATTTCATTAGAAATTACAAAATAATATAAAGGAACTATTATTGTCTATACTTGATTTTCAAATTGTTAATGAAGCCATCAATCAAGCAATGAAATGCAATAATTAGCTATTTTAACATTTACAAGAAAAATATCTACTACTTGCACTATTGTATTACGTATTGTCTTCTTTGAGAATGCACTAGGTACTTGGTTATAGAAGGTAAAGTTATATTTTATAACTAACTAAGAACCTAAAAATTCTAATAAAATCTTAAATAAATTCTAATTAAATCTTTAATAATCTTAATCAAATCTTAAAATAATCTTAAAGAAATTCTAAAAGAATCATAAAAAAATTCTAAAGAAATCACAAAGAAATCTTAAAGAATTTTGAAGAATTTCTAAAGAAATCATAAAAAGAACTTAAAGAAATATTAAATAAATTCTAATCAAATTTTAATTAAATCCTAAGTAAATCCTAATAAAATTTTATTCAAATCCTAATAAAATACCATTATAATCCTAACAAATCTAAAAATATCTTAAAGATATTTTGAATAAAGTCTAATCAAATCTTAATTAATCTTAATAAAATCTTGAAGATATCCTAAACAATCTTTAATCAAATTAAAATTAATCTTAATAAAATATTAAAAAAGTTCTAAATAAATTCTAATAAAATCCTAATTAAATAATAAATAAATCTTAACAAAATTTTAATCAAATCCAATAACAGATTTAAAATCTTAATAATTATTAAATTAACCATTGATCTATATTTAAATTTTTTATACTTTTTGACATACTTGTTAAAAACTAGTACACAAAATTTGAAGAGATTTGAATAAACTAGTTGAGAGAAAAAGCTCCTAATCCACTTGGATGCCAACCGTTCTTCTTCTCCAACCTTGATGTTAATCTTCTAGTGCCAGTAGCTCCTTTTTGCACCATTTACATGTTTTAAAATTTTACAAAAATATTAAAAACTAAGTCAACTATCAATTTAAAAAAAACCATTCCAATCTAACTAGCAAATTGTTCAAAATCACAAAAACCCTCACCAATCCTCAAAATCCAATTTTTGAGATCTTAGTTCACTTAAATTCTAATAATCTTTGATCTAACTATCTAATTAAATTAATATTTATAATAAAAATTTAATACAATTATATTCACAAATCCACAAATTTTCACTCATAGATCTATTATAAAATTTATAAAATTCTCCAAATTGTAAATCCACTTTATTTCTCAATAATCAAAATCTTCCAAATAGAACCTTGATTTTGCATAGCTTTCACAAAGTCATTACAAATTTAAAATCCTTGAAATTAATGCTCAAAAAATTGTATCAAGTTTGTTTTATAATCTCACTCTCTAATCAACAATAGAACCTCCCATTTGTTGTAGACGCACGATTTTGTATCTTGGAATGTGGTTTTGATTCTAGTTCACAATTGACCTTTTCAGAATAATAATCTAAGATTTTTTAAAATAAGTTTTATTAAAAATTATCCTTTATTTTCATTTAAAGATGCACACAATATAATTTTTGTTAATCTATTTTATTTTATCTTATTTATAGTCCTATAAAATAAATAAAAACTATTTTAATAAAAGATAATATTAATAATAATTTTTTTTATTAACTTCTTATCTTTTACTTATATTTTTAAAAATAATTTTGTTATTAAGTCTTTTATTAAATTCTTCTATAATATATTTATTTATTTTATTTTATTTTATTTTATTTTATTTTTTTATCTTGTAGTTATATTTTAATACAACATCCACTTCTTTTAAACTTGTACATTCTCTAATATATGCCAAATAAATCATATGCTATTATTAGCTTCATATAATGCCTTCAATATCTTCATCAAATTTCCCTTCATTATTTTTGTTATCCAAATCAAAATTATCTTCTTGTCTTAGAAGATTAAAGTCTTTAACAAAATTTTCTATATTGAATTTTGAATGTTGTTGTTTAAATATCTTGACTTGTTCTCTAGGAATTGGTATTTTTAATTTTATTCCATCCAACTTTTTTAACAAATAAGTTATATTATTATGAACAATTATTATTACATATAGTTCAAACCAACATTTAAAAAACTTTTATAAAACACTATGTTAATTATCCAAGCTACTATCATAGACAAAAATCCAATCACCTTCTTCAACTGTCTTAGGCCTTAATTGATGTTGTTTATCAAGTTGAGACTTATTTTGTAATTGCTAGGGATATACACTTTAAAAGTTCATAAAATCTTCTATAACATTCTAGAGGTTTTTTAATTAATGAAAATTAAATGAGAAGCTTTCTAGTTGGTGAAAGTAGCTCAAGAAGCTTCATTATTAGTAGAAGGAGTTTGAAAAGCTTCCAAATTGGTAGAAAGAGCTCAAGAAGCTTCCTAATTTGATGGAAAGCTTCTTATATAAGAATATATATTGAAATCAAGGTTGAAGAATTCTTCAGTCTTAACAATACATCTCTTGGAGTTCTAGCTCATCTTTCTTGATATTATTTGTATACTTATCTAAATAATTCAAATTCTTATTGGTTTCTTCTTGAAAACTTTTCTTAATTCAAGTCCCTTGTTTTGTATTCTTGTGTCTTTGACAGTTTGTCAAGATTGCTTTCATTTTTAATATCAAAGTAGAATCCTTTTTGTTAGAGAGTGGATTAATTTTTTTTTTGAAGGTATACTAGTACTTTAGAGGTTATGGATTATCCTCCTCTAAATTGATATTTTTTTTTTATAGATATATATATATATATATATATTCAAATGATTAGAGATCAAGACATTAATATGATAGAATATTTTAAGTCCAAGTTAGATGCCATCACAAATATTCTTATTATTTTATCTATTAGGATAGTAAAGATTGAAGGAGTTATTGCAAAACTTCATAATAATACAATATCGGGAGTATCACAACTTAGACTATATCCACTTCTAAATTGTCCACTTAAAGATGTGGTATTACATATATTGTGCCAAAGAAATCTATCTATTTAGCAATATAAAGAGCCTCGAGTTAGTCTTCCAAAGAAATATGATGGTATATATTTGAAGTTCCAAGGATTTGTTAATCAAATTTGATTAATAATGGTTCTACAATCTAATACTTATCTTATAAAAGAATCTAATATTGGATTGATTGGTATCTTATTTATGGAGCAAGCATTATTATGGTTTGCTTCCTTATTTGAAAAGAAATCATCAATTTTAAGCAACTTTGAAGTTTTTATAGAAGCATTTGCAGAAGTATTTGGAAAATATGACAAGGCTTGTTGGACAACAATTAAGATTTTAGTATTGTGACAAGGGGCTTGCTCTATATCAATTATGTATCCAATTTTAGATAACTAGTGTGCAACATTAATTGGGATGAAGAAGCTTTGATGAGTTAATTCTATTAAAGATTAATAGATGATATAAAAGATTTATTAATATCGCATTTAGATCAACAATCATTCAATGAAGTCATTAGCCAAGCTATAAAATATGATAATTGACTATTTCAACATTATCAAGATCAATATTCATGGGCCTTAGCAAGACAACACACAATTTGACACACTCCTATTATATTAGCAAGCAATCTAAATTCACATTCAGAAGTAGAAAATATATAATTTGATGTAATACGTTTTAAGCATCTTAGTCTATAAGAAAATAAGCATTAAATGGAAGAAGTTCTATATTTGTATTATAGCAAAGAAAGCCATAAGCCTTGCAATTGTTCAAAGAAACAAAATCAATGCACCACCAAAACCAAGAGTGCAATTGTTTAGGAAATAAAGATATTCAACCACAATAGAGACCATTCGGTTGGACAATTTACCATTGCAAAATTATTTAGGTTCCTCTCTTTCTATTCAACATGCTTATTTTTGTATTATGTGTTGTCTTATTTGGAAATGCATCGGGCACCTGGCTGTGGAAGGTGAAGTTGTAGTTTACAAGTATGTAAGAAATCTTAATAGATTTCACCCATATAAAAAGAATATAATTTGAATTTAAATTTGAAAGTGCTTAAAGTTAATAAAAAGTGCTCAAAAATTCTCTTTTTGATAACCTTAACTATACACAAACTCCAATTGTCTTATTACTTTTAGAATTAGGCAACTTCAATTTTTCTTTGCAAGTCCTAATTCTAATTAGTGAGTTTTAGTAAGCTGTAAATTTTAATATGACTATCTACTTGATGTGAAATTTTATACACAAATTCTATTATAAGTCTTCTATATGCTCAAATTTGTTTAGTCCAATCCAACTTAAAAATTATGAAAAAACGTCCAAAAATTGCACTAATGTTACTTGGCTGCCAACTTGAAAGTTGATGCAAAAGTTCTAGTAGTAATTTTTCTTTTTTCAATTATTAACTTTAGTTCAAAATTGGTATATAGCTTGATCTTCAAGTCTTCTAGCACCATGTTGAATTTCACCTTCTTTTAACTAATAGATCTTTAGATATTACAAAAACCCTAAATAATCCCAAATTGCTAATTTCTAATATCTCCTCGCAATAATGATCAAATATCTTTCAATCCCACTATTAGATTATCAAAAAATTTTATAAAATTTTAGCACATTCAATCAACCACATATTTTTAAAATTTTAACTATAGATATTATATCAATTGTACATATTAGCTGAGAGTTATAGCTCTAATTTTATTGCATAAAATTAGAATCACTAATATAAATCTTGACTTTGAATAATGATTACAAAGTCATTCCAAAACCTACCAAAATGAATCTTATGCTTTTGAAACAAGCTTAAAGCTAGCTCTGGAAAAATAATTGCCAATCTCCAAATAACCTCCTATTTTATCTTTGGTGCCTATTTTAGTGATTAGAGGTCTAATTTTGATCTTGTCCCACAAATGGTCGATCCTTGGATATCACTCCAACCTATCCTAAGGATTTTTAAGCCTAATCCTATCTTTAGCTTAAGCTTAGTATCAACTATATGAATTATTTATTTCTTTTATTCTATTTTTATTAATTTTTGATTTTTTAAAAGTAATAAAAGAGTTTCTACAATCTAGAAGGAAAAATTAATAATTAACTTTTATCTATTAACTATTAAGACATGAAAATAATCTAAGAGGCTTTCAAAAAATATTTTTTAAGTATCTTGAGTTCCTATTGAACCAAGATAATTGAATATTAATTAAAAAATTATTCTTGTTTATATTTTTACTAAATAAATATGTTACAACATGACATTATTGCTTTACAATTCTTTTTTGCTTTGGCCCTCAAAACCTTCAAGAAATCACCTTATTGGATTTAGCGATATTTGCTTGATTTTTAGATGAGGCATTTACTAAGCTTCATAAAATTCCTCTAGTGCAGAAATCTAAATTTGTTCATATAGAAGTAATAGATGGATTGCTTTTATCCTTTGGTAGTGTCATCCATGAAACAATGCCTATGGAGGTGTTGTTTGAAAATCATAGCAATCAAATTATGTTCAATGTTATTAGGACTCCTTTAAATCCTATTATTTTGAGACTTTCTTGAATAAAAAAGCGTAATCCATCTATAGATTGGACATTGCAAAGAATGACATTTTCAGTAAAAATCCCTGAAAGAAAACTTCATAAAAAGTTACAAGTTGATAAGCCTTTATTTGTTGGAACAAGGGCCTTTATAAGATTGGCCAAAGAAGGTTCACCATTTCTTATTTATGTGATTCCAACTAAAAAGGATATGACTTTATTGGTAAGTATTCTAAAGTAATATAGTAAATTTTAAGATATTTAAAAATAAAAATTTCTAATATATTATCAGAGCATTGACCATACAATTCTACCATAGATCTTCAAAAAAGAATACAACCAGCTTCTGGCCCAATTTATAACCTTTCTTAAAATGAACTTTCAATATTACAAGATTATATTAATGAAAACTTTGCAAAAAACTTTATCAGACATTCAAAATCTCTAACAAGTGTACCTATATTCTTTGTAAAAAAAAGATGGTTCCTTATATATGTATGTTGATTATTGGAGATTGAATAAGATAACAATAAAAAATTGTTATCCACTACCGTTAATTTCAAAACTTTTGGAACAACTTGGCTATACAAAGATCTATATTAAGATAGATCTTTGTAAAGTATACAATTTAGTATAGATCAAAGAAAGAGATGAATGGAAGACCACATTTTGGATAAGATATGGATATTTTGAATATAATGTCATGCCTTTTAGATTAACAAATACACCTACTATCTTTCAGCATTCAATAAATGACATCTTTTGAGAGTATCTAAAAATATTTGTGGTGATCTATCTTGATAATATCTTCATCTATTCAATAAATCTAAAAGAATATGAAGAGCTTATAAAATTAATATTACAAAAGCTATGAAATGCAAGTTTGTATGCCAAACTAGAGAAATGTATATTTCATCAACCAAAGATTGAATTTTTAGGATATGTTATATCTATTGACGATTTAATGATAGATTCTAAGAAGATAGAGGTGATTATAGAGTGGACCATTGTGAAGACTATAAAAAATATACAATATTTTTTTTAGATTTGCTAAATTTTATAAAATCTTTATAAAAAATTACTCTGAAGTTGGTGCACTTTTCATTCAATTGACATACAAAGATAAGTTGGAATGGAGGCCTTAATCAGAGAATGCATTCCAAGACCTGAAGACAACGTTCACCATGACTCCAATCTTGATGCATCTAGATTTTACAAAAATATTCTACATGGAGACTTATGCTTCAAATTTTGCACTAGGGGCCATACTTTCACAAATGGATATAGATAATAAATTCCATCCTATTACATTTTATTCTTGAAAGTTTTTTGTTGCCAAAATTAATTATAAAATTTATAATAAAGAATTTTTTGCTATTATAGATTCTTTTCAAAAATGGTATCATTATCTTGAAGGAGCAATGCATCTTGTGACTATATATATAGATTATAAGAACTTGAAATACTTTATATTAGCTCAGATTTTTAATTGCCATCACGCTTGATGGAATATATCATTATCTCAATTTAACTTTATTATCACTTATCAATATAAAAAACAACAAAGATTATTTGATGCTTTATCAATGAAATCATATCTTGTACCAAGGACAAGAAAGGTAGCGTTTGATCAATAATATGCAACTTTATTGAAGCCATAGTAATTTTTTCTTTGTGCCACTATTACATTGACACCTATTGATTCTAATTTTTTCAATGAAGTGTACATCGCAACCACTAATGATGCTTTGGCCCTTGATGTCAAGCATTGCTTGAAAGAAAATGTTGACAAGTTCAATCTTAAAAAAGACCTTCTATACTTTGAAGAACATTTGTATATCCCAAAAGGACCAATACAACTACATGTTCTTTAATCTTGCTATGACTTTCCAATTGCGGGTCATTTTGGATTTAACAAAATCTTAGAACTTATTTTTGAAGATTTTTAGTGGCCTCAAGTATGAAAGGCAATAAAAGACTTTGTATTCTCTTATGACATCTGTTCAAGGTCCAAGAATCCTCAATATTACTTTTATGGATTCTTATAGGTTTTTTTTATTCCAAGACAATTATGATCTTCTATCTCAATGGATTTCATTACAGATCTATTGCCATCCAATTCATTAAACAACATTCTTGTGGTGGTTGGTTGACTCATAAAAATGGCTTATTTTATTCTTTGTAAAAAGATTGCTTCCAATGAAAAAATAACAAGGTTTTTTTTTGATAATATATATTGATATTATGGCCTATCAGATGATTAGTATCAAATCAAGGATCTCAATTTATATCAAAGTTTTAGAGATGTCATTTTGAAATATTGAAGGTAGACATTAAATTTTCTTTGGCTTTCCATTTTCAAACCAATAGCCAAATAAAACAAATTAATCAAGTTTTGGAACAATATTTATGATGCAGCATCAACTATCAATAAGATGATTGGATTTTATATCTACTATTAGTAGAATTTATATGTAATAATATTGTTTATATCTCAATTTAGCAAATACCATTTTATTCCAACATTGGATACCATCTAAAGCATGATCTATAAAATATATCAAAGAATAACAATCGAGCAATCAAAGGATTTATAAAGCATCTATTGTAATACCAAACAATCTTGAAGCTTTAATTGTAAGCAGCTCAAGATGCTTATAAAATAACCATAAGTAAATTTAGGAATTAGTCATCTATTTTTTATATTAGAGATAAAATATGGCTTCTTCAATGAAACATCAAGATCAAGCAGCCATGTAATAAATTGGACTATGAGAGATTAGGACCATTTTTTATTTATTTAGGAGCAAATTAATCCAATGGCATGTTGCTTGGAACTACCATCTTTTAAGCGCATAGCACAAATAGTGGAGGTGAGGTCAACCTTGCATCGTACTATACAAAAATTTTGTTAGGGCTTTATTATAAGCAGCTACCTTCTGTACTGGCGGCTTTGACAAAAAGATCACTTCGGGAATATATTCGTTTTGAATGGGGGTTTGAAAAATTGTATGACAAGACATGGGTTCAAATAGCAGAAAGCTCAATGAAGCCCTAGACCTACAGGCGATGCGTAGCATGTAACAGAGAAATATATATTTTTTTACCTCGTATCTTCAGCCATATTAATTGGACTGCAAAAAGAGCATTTATGAAGGTATATTCAATTTTTCATCTTTTTTTTAGAACCTTATAAAGAATCACATATTTCAAAAAAAATACAATAATTGCTACCTAATATTGAAATTAAAGATCATGAAGAATACAAGGTCAAAAAGGTGCTTGATTTATGGCAAAAATGGAGCAAATTGGAATATCTTGTTCATTGGCACGGCTATGATATTAATGAACACACATAGAAATTAGCCAAAATTTTTGCCAATAAGCTTCAAAAGATATAGGAATTTTATCAATTCTATCTCCATAAACCTAAATATATTTGATGATAATTTCTTGCTGAAGATTGGATTTAAAGAATACCTATAAGAAGAGCAGAGTCAAACCAAAGTCTTTATCAATATGTAGTCATTTATTCCAAGATAGAATAAAATTATAGAAGTAAATTAGTCACCATATCAAACCTTCAAGCATTGAGAGAACAAGATTCAAAAGATTCACTTGCTATGTAAGTTTTGAACAAACTAATGTAGTTTTCATAGCCTTCAATTGAGCAAAGTGAAGACTATGCATTTCAGCGCCAAATATGACCATAGTTAGAGCCATTAAGAGCAATATCCAACCATACAAGTCTCAATTCCAATGCTTAAGCTTTAGTGATATTGCTTGAACTTGGAAAGGTGAATCCTTTTAAACTTAAGATCTTCTTTGGAAGATGTTTTGAAGGCCTCAATGAAGATTAAATCTTTAGATGGGATGTTTTAACAATGAAGGTACTAGCTCAAGGCCATAGACAATTTCTTTGAGAACCAATAGAACCTATTATCCAAGAACAAAGAAAAAAATATATAGATTCATTGGTATAGCATATTCTTAATTTTTTTATATATGTAAGAAGATTTTTGAAGATATGAGCTTCTCTTGAAATTCATCGCTAGAGAAGGAAGTGATATTAGGGACATACTTTTTGAAAGTTCATAGAACCTTTTAGAACATTCTAGAAGTTTTATAATTAGTGAAAGTCAATTGAAAAGCTTCTTAATGGATAAAAGTAGCTTGAGAAGCTTCATAGTTAGTGGAAGGAGCTCAAGAAGCTTCTAAGTTGGTAGAAAGAGCTTGAAAAGCTTCAAAGTTGGTAGAAAGAGCATGAGAAGCTTCCTAGTTTGATAGAAGCCGCTCAAGAAGCTTCTTAGATAAGAATATATATTGGAGTCGAGGCTAAAGAGTTCTTTAGTCTCAACAACACATCTCTTGGAGTTCTAGCTTACCTTTCTTGATATTGTTCATGTATTCATTTAGATAATTTAAATTCTTGTTGATTTCTTCTTGAAACCTTTTCTAGTTCAAGTCTCTTGTTTTATATTTTTATATCCTTGATAATATATATATATATATATATATATATATATATATATATATATATATTTTAATCTTTTTAATGCTATTTTTAAATCTTTTTATCTTTATTCAAGTTGTCAAATCTTAATATCTAAAAGTTCTCTTATCAATCCATCTTTTCATGGTAGCACATTCCAAATTGATATATTTTTTTTTTATTAGCATAATAGATTTTTGACCTGTTATGAATTTAATAGGCATATATTTTATTATTGAACTATAAATTATTCAATTAGTCCATAATAAAAATGATAAAAATTAAGGCCATTCTTTCATTCTTCCATTACAAAATTTGACTAATACTTTTATAATTAGAGGATCACCACATTTATTTTTTATATTTATTTTTTGGATTATAAGTAGTACTCAATAATAATTTAACTCTACACCTTTCAAAAAAATCACTAGCTTCTTATGCATCTAATTCTCTATAATTTGCATTGACCTTTTTTATACATCCATAGTAGCCAATTATATCTTTAAATAAAAATCTATAAATTCTTTCAATAAATTTTGTTCTTAATACTCTTCTTTTAACTTGGTTTATTAAATCCTTGTGAGCCAAGGTCAAATACCTCATTTGTTATAATCCAACTGGCATAATAATCAAATCAACAATCCATTTAAAATGAATAGCTAAAGAATATATTGAATATAAACCATCTCAATGTCATGTATTAGAATACATTTGACAAGTTGTATATGACTCTACAAGTAAAAATATATCTTAATACATATTTTTCCACCAATATTGTTCTTTAAGTTTATCAAAGGTGGCCCAAATCTCCCTATGTTTCACCCATAGATTGTCATGAAATTCTTTTAATAATTTTTATTGGTCATTCTTATTGCCTATTATTTGTTGTGGCATTCTAATTCCTTTTTTTTTTTTGGTTTCTTCTGTAAGAATCTTTTTTAAAATAAAAATCTATATATATATATATTTTAAAAATTTATCTAAATTTTTTTGTAGACCAATTTGCTTACTTAGTGTAGAATAGATAGATAATTTTGGATAATAGAGTAAGGATTAAAAATTGATAAATTAGATAATTAATCCAATTAGTTTCATATTGGTAGTGATTCCCAAGGCCTTAAACCAATAAAAAAGAAGAGGGCCTTAGGAATCACTACCAATTTAAAACTATATGATATTTTAAAAGATTTGGATGAAATTAAATCTTTAATTTCAATGAAGTAATTGTTAGCAGTCGTGCCAAAATATCGCTTTACATTAAATTCTTTGGTAATACGATGTAGAATTTGTAATAAAGAAATTCATGAAGTTAGTCTGAATCCCGATCTGGATACACCAACTATTGATATATTCATTGATGGTGTTTTTATTTCTGAAGTTTAAATGGATGGGGATTCTAGCATGAATTTAATAACTATTGATACAATGGAGAATTTAGATTTAGCTCAATTGTTATCTACAACCTTGGTATTGAAAATAATTGACCATAGTCGTATAAAGCCTACAGATGTTATTTGCAATATTGATACTATTATTGCTCGAATCGTATATAAGATTGATTATATTATTTTTTTATTATAAAGTTCTGCATTATCATATCCAATTTTATTAGGTTGGCTGTGGCTATATCAATCCAAAGTTAGGAATAATTAAGACCGTGGAACTTTGACTATTGGAAAGAATAGAGATAAGATTGTTTTACAAATGTATCCAGTTCAATATTATGGAGAATATCAAATTCTAAGTTTTGAGGCGATATCTGATGATGAGGGTCAATTTGATGCAGAATATGATGAAATTACCAATTCAATGCAAGTTGGTGATGACTCAATTCACGCAGAAGGAAGGCGTCTTATACCAATATGGAGGACCCAAAGAATATTTAGTATACCCGGAGAATATAGCAAATTCTGTTCATGCTATCATCAATTGGATGAATAATTCTACAATTAATAAAGTTAATACATTGGAATCAGAAATGGATAGTTTCAATTTGTTGGATCATATGAAAGATTCAGAGCAGGAAAAGAAAATCAATTTATAGGTTGTTGTAGAACCAGTGTGCCAATCTATTAATTTGGGCACCAATAAAATACCACAGATTATCAAAATATATATTTGTATTACAAGTATAGAGCTAAGAAATTGGAAAGATTTCTTCCTAAGTCATAGATCTGCGTTTGCTTGGTCGTATGCGGATTTAAAAGGTATTTCTACTGAAGTTTGTGAGCATCAAATTACTTTAGAGGAGGATGCTATATTAGTTCATCAAAGACAACACCCCCTTAATCCAAAATATTTCTTTATGGTAAAAGAGGAAGTGGATAAGCTTTTAGATGTGGACTTCATATATCCAGTACCATATAGTGAATGGATTTCATCAATTATGATAGTACCAAAGAAGAATGGAAAAATCAGAATTTGTTAAGACTTCTATAAATTAAACGCCACTACCAAGAAGGATTATTTTCCTTTACCTTTTATAAATAATATATTAGATGCAATAGCCGGGCATGAATGTTACTCTTTTTTGGATGGATTTTTGGATTACAATCAAATTAAAATTACAGCACAGGATGAATTAAAGATATTTTTACCACGGATTGGAGCACATTTGCTTATAAGGTGATGCCATTTGGGTTATGTAATGCCTTGGCCACATTTCAAAAGATAATGATGTAAGCATTTCAAGATTATTTACGATTATCAATAGAGATATTTTTAGATAATTTTTATACATTTAGTATGACAATTGACTATTTGGAATATCTTGATAAATGTTTGGATGAATGCAATAAGTATGGAATATCTTTGAACTCCGAGAAGTATCAATTTAGTGTATCCTTGGAAAAGCTTTTGAGACACATTGTTTCTATAGGTGGTATTGCTACTGATCCAAATAAAATTAGTTATATATTGGCCTTACTAAAATAAAAAATAATGTCGAGTGTTCATGGTTTTATAGATCATATCAGCTATTATTGATAATTTATTGATTCATTTATAATCATATGTCAGTCTTTAATTAATCTCTTAAAGAAATCACTTTCAAATGGATCTAATCCAATTTGGACTCAGGAATATATAGTTATATTTGAAGAATTGAAGTACAAATTGGTATTTGTACCAATATTTGTTGCACCATGTTGGATGATAATTTTTCATGTTTATGTTGATGCATCTAATATTGCTATTGAATCCGTATTAAGCTAAAAAGATAAAAAGAATTTAGATCATCTAATATATTATGCAAGTCGACAATTCATTGCTGTAGAATAAAATTATACTATGACTGAATGGAAAGTATTGAGCATGATCTTCTATATACAAATATTTTGGTATTATTTACTTGATTATCTATTTGTGTTTCATGTCGATCACAATACTTTTAAGTATATAGCTAATAAACTTCAATTAAGTAGATGCATTGCTGGATGGATGTTACTGCTTCAAAAATTTAATTTTACTCTTAATATTCGACTAAAAAAGAAACATGCCAATGCGGACCATTTATCCTATTTGACCAATATATTGGAAAATGAACCTATCAATGATGTACTTCTTGATGTGGAATTATTTGCCGTGGATATAATTTCATTGGAATATACTAAATTGATTCAATATTTGATATTTGAGACATTTTCACTTACTTATAGCAAGAAACTTAAGTACCGTTTGATTTTGAAAAGTGCTCCATATACCATGATAGGTGATATTTTGTATAAGCAAAAGAAGGATGGAATATTACACTGTTGTATATTTCAGAGTGAAGTACATATCATATTGGATGGATGTCATCTAGATAGTTATGATGGACACTTTGCCGGTGATAGTATTACTTGAAAAACTTTAATGGCTGGATATTGGTGGCCAACAATATTTTCAGATGCACACCAATATGTCCAACGTTGTGATCCTTGTCAATATATAGGTAGACTTACTGGTACTTCTGCCATGCCATTGATACCAATTTTGGCTCAAGCACCATTTGAGAAATGGGATATTGATTTTGTAGGACCAATAGCAGTAGCCTCATGAAATGGACAAAAAAGATATATTTTAGTAGCAACCGATTATGTCACAAAATGGGCTGAGACGATGGCAACAAAAATTGATAATGCCAATACAGTAGCCACATTTTTATATGAGAATATTATCACTTACTTTGGATGTCTCAAAAAATTAATTAGTGATTGAGAAATCTACTTTATTAATACTATGCTTGCAACTTTGACGGATAAATATGAGATCAAACATCAAAAAACAATCCCATATCACCTTTGGGCCAGTGGGCAGAGTGAAAAGATCAACGATATTTTGTGTAAAGTGTTAACTAAGAGTGTATCTAAAGCGGGAAGGGATTAGGATATAAATTTTTTTGTAGCTTTGTGGATGTATCATATGGCATATAAAATGATGACTAATTTTACACCATTCCAATTGGTGTATGGATAAGAGGCAATATTACTAAATCGAAGACGGGTTTCAAAAATGAGAGGGAAGAGGGCATATCTGTTCATGATAAGATTATCTATTTTGTAGGTACATGATGGTTAGAAAAGACGGTTGATGGTCAATTTTGGATACTATTGCCGCTTAGTCAAGAAAATCACATGTGAGATTATAATACACTGCATTAGGGATTGATGATTTAGACCTCGAGTAAAAAATTAGGAGCATGATACTCAGCAAAAGTTTTTAAACATTGTTGTATGAAGCATATGCATTCGAGTGTAGAATTTTTTGTAGTCAACAAAAATAATGTTACCATGAACGAGAAGTGAAAATCAAATTGTACTCCACAATATCAATAGAAAGGTCAAAGAGAGCTTCAAACAGAGAAGAAAGTGTCCAAAATGTGAGAAATAAGAGCAATTTGCAGTTGCCATGCTTATTGGTGATCACTAATATGGAGCCAATGAAGTTGGAAATATATTGATCTCCACAAAGGCAAAGAGATTTTAGAAATGCACAGTTCTATGCATTTTTGAGAGAGTCAGATAATTTGTTGCCAATTGATGTGGAATTGGTGGTAGAATATATAGCAAACTACAACCTAGAGGATGGTTTAAGTATAATAAAAGGAAGGATAATCGGAATCGATGAGAGTACCTTGCAGACAGTACTCCATCTATCGATTGGTGAGCTTGCGATAGGCATTAAAGTGTCTATTGATTTTAGACTGGATAGTTATTTTAAAAGTGATATGTCATTACTAGAGAAGAATCAAGGTTGAAAGGTGGCGGAGGCGCTCACACCAAAGCTTATAAAGTGGATGAGGTTTATTCACAAGCAGCTAGATTTGAACCGACATACTACATACATGTCCAAATGGTTACTGTTTGCTGCGATAGGAATGCTGGAAGAAATGGCGTTTAATTGGATAGCATTTGTAGCAACCAAAATCCATGTGGAGATGGTAGCCAAGTAGAAGACGAGAAAGTTTGCATCCCTATTCTATTCTAATTATGTACACTTGATGATTGCATATATGTTGAGTCAAACATCATCGATAGTGGAGAGAAATATACCCTCTTTAGTGCTTCAATGCTGTGTTTGGAGTTTGATGATATCGATAGCTAGCCCAAGGATAGTTGTACATGAAGTCGGAGAATCAAGTCGAGTGGTGGAATGGGAGGCTATTCTAGTGATTACACCAGGGCAGGCTCCAATTTGCTTAGTAATCGAGAGGACGATTGAGATTCCAATTTTGAGTATTGGAATATTAGAAAGAAAGAACCTCACAGACGTAATATTAGGTCAAATTTTCCAATTGCAGCTTATAGTGAGTAAATTGGAAGGAAATTTAAGGCAACAATTGGAGGCAAGTAAAAAAGAGATAATAGAGAAAAGCCATCAAATTGTGGAATATGGTTATATTATCAAGGAAAAGGTAGAATCCAAGTTGCTATTAGTGTAGAAATTAGTGAAATAAGAAGCTTCGACGAATGACAAAGAATGCACTCAATAAATCTTAAATGGTCAAAGATAAGAATTAATAGAGAATTACAGAACATGGGATTTAGAAAAGGATGTGGTGAAGTGTTAATTGCAAGAAAAATATGAAAAAACAATGAAATTGAAATAGAAAAAGGTAAAATTGGATGACCAATACAGAATTGAAACAAACAAACTACGGGCAGAAATTAGTGCCTTGAAGGCTGAAGTAGTAAAGTTGGAGGGTAGTTTAGCCAATATCGATTGGCCTCAGATATCTGTCTAGCCAATTTTAAGTATTGGTGAATTGGAAGAGAAGATGAAGCAATAGGAGTGCCAATTAGAAGCAAAACATGTCAAAATTTTGCAATTGAAGGCTCAAATTTGAAAATTGGGAGTAGACAACAAGGATTTATCAGCCCAATTGAAGAGTAATCATATGCATTTATCGGAGGAAGATGATGACTTAGTGTTAGAATCAGATACAAAAGAACCTCTTACAGAGAATCTTGAAGTGTCTCAATTCAAAGAGCCAATTTCATAACTAAAAGTGTTTTATTTTTATTTTTATCAATTCTATATTTGCGAGGATATTGTACAATTAGGAGTGGAGCTATATAGAATAGATAGATAATTTTGGGTAGTAGAATAAGAATTAAAAACTAATAAATTAAATGATTAATCCAATTGTTGGCTGATATAGATAGTAACATAGGAAAATTAGTTGGAAAAGCAGTTAAGGCAAGCGAGATTACAATTGGTACCTCAATTTTTAATATAAAGAAAATAGAAAAGAAGAAATCAAGATTTGATTATGAGAGTCAAGAGTTGGGATAAGCTTGGTGCTATCTCTCTCTTTTGTTTTCTTTTGTGTTAGATTGTAGTAGAGAATCCGGATTATATTTTGATTGATCGTACCATATAAATTGTGAAATATAGTAATAAAATAAAAAATTCAATTCATATATGAATGAATAAGAAATTATAATTGTTTGATAATTGAATTCGGTGTGGCGAATTGGCAACTGAAGACAGAACATATTGATGTAGTTTGATTGTAAATGAGAATGTTATGCCGTATTGGCTATGAAAATTGAGCAGTGAAAGAAATATTAGAGAGATGATTAATTTTGGAATGGATTATTGGTGAAAAGTTATTTTTAATGGTTGGAATATAAAGCAATTGTATGCAGTCTGTTGAGACAGTGCAATATTGCTTGATGTTATTATGAGATTGAAAGAAGACAAGAGATTATAATAGGAAAATTATGAGAGATAGTATTACAAAGTATCTTCTTGGTTGCAGAGTAGCAGAACAGATGAAGAGGACGACATTGTTTTAGAGCGTTTGCATGTTCATTGGACTCTGCCATTCAAAAGTGATTAGTTGTATGATCCTAAGAATTGTATCTCATGCGTTTAGTCTTTTTCCATGTTTGAATATCCTTTTGCAGATTTATTCTTGGCAGTATTGAAAAAATAAGTAAAATGGCAAATCACACTTAATCAAGGTATTTAAATAATAATCAATATCTAACAATTCTCTTTAATAAAGTTCAAAAAATAACTTATCTTCCTTTTTAAGATTTAGAATCAAATAAAATTTTGTTCCAACATCATCAATGTCTTCAATCATCTTATCTTTTTTTTATCATATCTTATTTAAGATAGCATATTTGTTATTAAATTATCTTTCCTATCAACATGCTTAAATTTTGGATTTAATGACTTAATATAAAAAATCTATCTTAACATTATAATATTTGGTATTATACAATTAGTAATTATTCTAAGTAATGGCAAGTAATTTGTTTCAATTACTACTACTGCACCAATCAAATAATTTTTTTTAGCTTTTACAGCCAAAACAACTTTCCATAGCTTTCTTTTGACTTGTAAATATCCTCATTGGTAAGTACTCAAAACCTTAATTCCAAATCAAATTATAAATCTATTCCCACTTAAATCATCTTAACCTACAGCCTATCCAATAGCAATAGGACTAACATCTGCAATAAGAATTACTTGTCTGTTGTATTCATAATTAATTCTTCTGAAAATTAGAGGGGATAATAATAAGACCTTTAGTCTTTGCATTATTTTAATATACTTTTTTTTCCATTTAAATTAATAATTTTTATATAATAATTTATATAATAGATTTGCTATATAAATATAATGAAGAATCTATATATAATAAAACACACACATATATCCAAAAACCTACATACTTCTATTAAAGAGTTATATGTCTCTTTCATCCTTCCAATTATATCAATTTTACTTGGATGTAATTTTCTTCTAAAAAATCTATATAAATATCCAACAATCACAATTTTTTATATTCCAAATATAGATTTTTTTCCAAATAGTATGAGATAAATTTTTTCAAGTTGAGTTAAAATCTTTTTACAATCTTGTATATGATCAATAATATACTTGCAACACCTCCTCTTATCTAAAGTCTCATTTTTTTCTTCTTCTTTATATCCTTTGATAGGAACATCATCTAAAAAAGGTATAATTTTTTTAAGAATGAAGTCTTTCAATACCTTATTTATTCTATTTATCATATATGCAATTGAATTAGTAGCACCTTGTGGAAGAATATATATTTTAAACAATCCAAATGGTATTCTTATTATTCTTATATCTCTACTTCTACATTATCGTATAATAACACGGCCATTAGGTGAAAGAAGAAAGAAATAATTATAATATATAAAAATTCAAATCGAAATATTTTAGCAAATTATCTTAGAATTAAAGATAATAGACAAGAAAGTAGAAAAAAGTTAAAATGGCTAATATTGCCTTTTATAGAAGATGCTTCTACTTACTTTGTATGGCCATAAATAAGACAAAATAAAATATATTAGAAAAATAAATAATATAGACATCTTTAGGAAGGAATTAAGAATAGATTTTAGAAAATTTTATTTCAAATTTCTCAGAGTTGATATCCAGAGAGGACCAATTGTGAGCCTAGATTGGAATCAAACCCTAAGGTATAAAATGACATGCCTATAGTAGATCAGGAGGACTTTTGTAGATTAAAAAAATGGATTAGTGAGTAGACTTGAGAAGGTATATTTTAATATTAATTTTGAATGATTTATAGAGAAATTGGCTTTGTAAGAGCTTTGCAAAATCAAGGTTATATCGAGTGACTTTGGATTTTGTGAAATAAAGAAGGATTTATAAATTTGAGCATTTCATGAGTTTGATCATAGATCTATGAGTGAAAATTTGAGCATTTGTGATTGTAGTTGTGGTTAATATATATATTATAAGTTTGAATTTGATTGAATAGTTTAATTGGGAGTTATTGAAGTTCAAGTGGATTAAGATCTTAGAAGTTGGGGTTTGAGGGTCAGTGAGGGTTTTTTAGATATTTAACAATCTATTAATTGGATTGAAATAAATTTTTTTTTATATAAATAATAGACAAGATTTTTTTATCTATATATGAATTTTAAGAGAAATTAAATAGTGCAAAGAGAAGATATTTGTATTGGAATTTTAATATTAGGATTGGAGAAAGAGGGCGGCCTACACCTAAGTAGAAATTTAAGCATAACTTTTGTTTGGTAAGTTGGATTTCTTTCAAACTTTTTAAATATATTGTTAATTTAATTGTTGAAAAGTATGCAAAATTTGATCTAAGACCAACAATTAGATTATTAGCCATTGTAGTTTCAATTTGCTATAAGTTTTGGTTGGAATTTTATTAGGATTTGGTTAGGATTTTGTTAAGATTTGATTAAGATTTGATTAAGATTTGATTAAAATTATTAGGATTTGACTAAGATTTTACTGGGATTGTTAAGATTTGACCAAGATTGGACTAGAATTCGATTAGGGTTTAATTAGGATTGTTAGGATTTGACCAAGATTTGACTAGAATTCGATTAGGATTTAATTAGGATTGTTAGGATTCAACCAGAGTTATATTAAAATTTAACTAGGCTTTCTTTAGGATTTGATTAGAATATTAGGATTTGACCAGGATTTGATTGAGATTTGACTAGGCTTTGACTAAAATTTGACTAAAATTTGATTAAAATATGACTAGAATTTGTTTAAAATTTGACTAGAGGTTTTAGGATTTGATCAAGGTTTGATCAGGATTTGATTAGAATTTGATTAGAATTTAGTTAGGATTTGGTTAGAATTTGATTAAAATTTGATTAAAATTTGATTAAAATTTATTTAAGATTGGTTTAGGATTTGACTAGGATTTATTTAGGATTTGACTAGAATGTTAGGATTTGACTAGGATTTGACTAGGATTTGAATAAGATTTGATTAGGATTTGACTAAGATTTGACTAAGATTTGATTAAGATTTGATTAGGATTTGATTAGGATTTGATTAGGATTTGATTAGGATTTGACTAAAATTTGAATAAGATTTGATTAAAATTTGATTATAATTTTTATTTTAATATTTTAATAGAAATTTTATTTTTTATATTTTTTTTTGGATTTATATTAATATTTCTTTAAGATTTCTTTATTATTTTGTTATATCTTTTTAAAAAGTTTTTAAGGATTTTTTTGTGTATTCTTCTATAACTAATTGAAAAATCTAATTAAACTTTTTAATAATTGAAGCATATTTGTTAGTCTTAATTGTAAGTTTTACATAATTCTATTAGAGGTGTTAGGACTTGTTATTATTATTTCTTTTTGTTTTCTATAGCCAGGTGCCTAGTGCATTTTCAAGCAGGACTTCACGACATACGACAACATAAAAGTTGAAATTAATCATAGCTTGAATATAAATCATCCATTGAATAAATTATCTTTTCTACAAAATCTTTAATAAATTCATCTATTAAAGATCTTATATTTGGATTTTTAATAATTATTATATTCACTAGCTGCATATCTTACATAAATGGTAGTGACCCATTTTTTTTATGCACTATAAATTAATGATTAGAATATGGAGCAAAAGAAGGCTCCAAAATCTTCATTTGCATCTTTTTTTTCAATAAGTCTATCAATTTAGGCAAGTGTATCCTTAATATTAGAATTAGTTTCAAGTTCTAAGGTACATACAATATTGTGAAGATAACCATATGAACTATAATATTAGGATCCACACATCCTATCTCATGAGATTCAAAAGTAAATAATTTATCTTATTTTGTAAGCATCTCATTGAAATATATAATTTCTTCTAGTAATAAAGAACCATCAAATCCAATCTTCAATTCTTCAAAAATCATTTTGATAAATTGATGTTTAATACTTTTTGGATCTCTTAAATTTTTTTCTCTTTATGCTTCTTCTATTTGTTCTTTAGAATCCTTTTATAAAAGTCTTGTAATGAATTTTACCATCTTATCTATTATCTTATATTTTATTTTCACAATAATCTTTGGTGCTTGAAAAGATTCAAGCATAGAATAAATCTCTCTTGAATGAATTTGTACAATCTTATTATTATTTTTTAATCCAATTGATGCAATCAATTCTAAAAAATCTTCTAATCCATTTTTTTTCATAAACACCAAAAATCTTTTCATCATCTTCTAATATTTCTAATTCACATAATTTTTTTAATATTATATATATATATATATATATATATATATATATATATATATATAATATTATAATTTTTTTTAATAATATATATATATATTTTAAATCCTCAATTTTTTTATATATAATACTTTTATTTTAAAAATACCAACAAAGCTTGTATCAAAGGCACCTACATCTTATAAGAGTATCTTCTTTTTTGTACATCTATAATCCTGCTTTATAGTGGTACTCATTCAAAATCCTTAAATTCTCAAATTATTCTTATTAATGGATTCTTCTTTAATTTGTGTCAATTCTATTCATAATTTGAGAACACAAATAGATACTATATTATCTTTCTTCTATTCTCATTATATATCCATATATAAGTTGAATCATCATCAAATATCTTGATTTCCATCTATATTGTAGTAATATGTACTTGCTTCAAAATAAGCAGATAAGTATTAGGAACATACACTTTGGAAGTTCAGAAAATAATTTAGAATATTCTAAAACTTCTTGAGTTAATGAAAGTCAGTTAAAAAGCTTCTTAATTGGTGAAAGTAGCTCGAGAAGCTTTTTAGTTGGTAGAAAGAGCTCAAGAAGCTTCCCAATTGGTAGAAGCTACTCAAGAAGCTTCTTAATTTGATAGAAGCCTCTCAAGAAGCATCCTAGATAGGAGTATATATAGGAGTCAAGACTGAAGAGTTTTTTAATTTCAACAACGCATCTCTTAAAGTTCTAACTCACCTTTCTTGATATTGTTCATATATTCATTTGGTTAATTCAAATTTTTATTGGTTTCTTTTTGAAACCTTATCCTAGTTCAAGCTTCTTGCTCTGTATTTTCATGTCCTTGACAATTTGTCAAGACTGACCTTATTTTTAATATTAGAATTGGATCTTTTTTATTAAAAAGTGAATTATCTCTCTACTCAAAGGTATACTAGTGCTTTACAGGTTGCGGATTATCCTCCTCTAAAAACACCATATTACTAAATTAAGATAATTTAAAGTCTCATTTTAATTATTATTCTAAATATAGAAAATTTAAATATCTATTATATTATAATTATTTATTAAATTAAAACTAAAATATATAATAATAATATTAAATTAAAGAAATTTACTATTTACAAAAATATCAATAGAAGGAAACTATCCTACTTTATTTATGAGATATACTTCATGTCTTAGATTATTGATTGGCTTTATTGATTGAAACAACTCATTCTTCTTGATTTTAGATTGCTCATCAATAATATTAAGCTACTACATATATCAATATTATTCATATGAATCCAATAGGATTCAATATCAAACCATCCATGATAATATACATGCTTTCAACCAATTGAGAGTAGATTTAATGGCATAGAACATCCACTACAAATCTTATATAAATTAAACTTTAAAAATTATAATCAACAAAAAATTCATGTATATAGCTATTGCATATAATTACAAAAGGAACTAGGAGAATATAACATGTTTAGTTAATGAATTTGCAAGATTAAGTAAAATTGCATGTGATATATATATAAAAAATAGAATACATCACAAATATTCTATATTTATAAAAAATCCAAATAGTATCAATTAATATATTAATACAAAGATTAGATATTCATACAAAATATCAACTATTACATAAACAAGAACAAGTTCCAATCATTAATTGGAAAGCAGATGCATTCTTCCTAATACTATAAAGAAAAAAGATTGTCTAGAATATCATCCTTTGAATTAAATCTCTACAATAATACCATGCATTTTGAATTTAGGATTCCATCCTCACATCAAAGATAAATATTCATAGCTAAAACAAACTACTGAAATGATAATTCTTCATTGAGAAAAATTACATTTGCTATATAATAGCAAATAATACTCCTAGAAGAGAAAAATAGCTCAAAAAACATATCTTAATTTAACTAACAAAAGTGGCTTATTTTGACGACGTACAAAATTATGTAGAAATAATCACACATAATTTAATGTCTATGGAGCAACAATAATAGAATAGACATTAATTCCAAAGGGCCATGAAAAGGAGTCATACTAATTTCACCTTGAAGATTAATCATTGCCTTATTCTAATACAAAGGCTTCTATTGATGCTTTGATGATGTTGATTTGCACCTTAGGAATCCTAATTTTGAGATTTGAGATCTTTGACAAAATGCGTGGTTTCCAAGCACTAATGGTACAATCTATATTGGACCAATTTGATTGGTAAGCTATATTCTTGCACCAAAGATTACCTTCCTTTGTATTCCAGCCAATATAGATTTCTATGTCAATATGTACTTCCGATATAGATGTCCAATATTGCAGCTGAATACAATTAGCATGGACTAGATCCGAATATAAATTAATAAGCACTCTAGCAAGCGAAAATGGCCATTGGTCATCTACAAGACAAACTGGTACAAAATAAGCAACGTATACATCATGGCTAATATGGAACAAGGATGGAGGTCGATCTTTTTTGTCCAATAAATGGTGTATCCCTTGTATACTCTTCATACAATATGCCATCATCCATGAACTGATTGTCTAAGTCTTGAGCAAAGACTGAAGATGGCCAAAATCTCTTTTTCAATATTTCTCGTTAGAAAAGGGGAATAGACAAAGCGTCTTTCACACCCCTCGAGTAGTACATCAATGATTTATTCTTTCTTTTGAACTCTCCAGATATATCCTTGTTAGCCATGGTGCTCCATAAATTTATAAATCTATTAATTTCCTTGCATATTTTGTCAAAATATTGCATTTGCTAAATTGCCAAAGGAAGAGGATCACCTCTTTGTATCTTTGGTCTTCCATCTGCAATCTCCTTCCACAATCAAATTCCTCCATCTTCTTTTGGCAATCACTTGCTGTCTATCATAGACATAAGATTTATTCTAATATTTATCTAATTAATAGAAGTAAATAAAATAAGTTAATTTGATAGTATCTTATAGAAAAGCTTCCTAGAAGCTTCATAGATGTAGAATCACCTTTAAATATGTCTATAGGTGATTTATAGGTTAGAAATTTGATCAATAAGCTAAATATGTAGCATATATGTAAGAAACTTATCTAACAAGTTTGACACGTATCTTACAAATTAGATACGTATAAAAGGTTCTATAGAATGTTACCATGTAGCTTTTAGATAGATAGTATTTATAGAGACAAGAATAAAGCCTTCTTCACTTTTGTCAACTCCTTTCTTGTTTCTAGTCTAATTCAAGAGTCTCATATATTTTTTAATCTTTGACAATAGCCATTTCAATTTCTTCTTGAATATACATACTTCTTTATTTTCTTTGATATAGTTTTTACTAACTTATACATCTGTTTTAATTTGTGTCTTTGACAGATTGACAAGAATGAAATTATAATATCAGAGCTTTGTCTCTTCTTAATTAAAAGTGGATTACCCCTTTTTCTTGATAAGATATAAGCATATTAGAAGTTGTGGATTATCCACTTCTCAACTGATATTGTTTCTAAATTTTTTTTCTTTATTCTTGAGTATTTTATTTTGTAGTGAAAACAGACACTTTTTTCCTATTCTATTGTAGTATCATAGCAAAGCTTGCTGAAATGAAGAGTGCAATGGCACAAATGCAAGAGCAAATGAGAGAATTAATGCTTAGAATGCATCAACACAATGCACCACTATAAGAAGCAATAAGATTAGCAGGAAGTGAAGATATAGAGATAATTTGAGTTGCTTCAAGCTATACCACTTCACCTACAATTGAACACCATTCAAGTATCAAAGAACCAAAAATTAGTTTGTCAGAGAAGTTTGATGGCACCAGATCTAAGTTTTGAGGATTCATCAATGAAGTATAACTGGTGATTGAACTTCAATCTCAAAGTTATCCAACCTAGGGATCACAAGTTAGGTTTATTAAAACACTATTGTTAGGTTCTGTTTTATCATGATTTTTGTTCATTCTTGAATGACATGATCTAATATTGGATAATTTGGAGGCATTTTTATTGAAGTTTTGGTCTATGTATGGAGAATATGATGCAATTCGTATCGCAACCAACAAGATCCGTATCTTACGATAAGATAATTGATTAGTGACATCATATACTTCATAATTTTGACAATTAGCAATTGACACCAAGTGGAGTGATGTTGTGCTTATTAGCCAATTTTTCTATGGATTACAATATGAAGTAAAAAAATTGATCCTCAACTTATCCGATCTTTAGACATTGAGTCAAGCAATTGATTTTGCTATGAAGTGTGATAATCGGCTTTTTGAATTTTGATCAGAGAGCCATATAAAAGAGCCTCAACATTACTACAATACAATGACAACATCAATGTCTTCTCAATATGTACATTCAGAAGTAGAAGACATGCAAATTGACGTGATATGTTTTAAACCTCTTATTGAACAAGAAAAGACTTGTTGTTGTCAAGAATGATTGTATTTATATTGTGGAGAACCTAAGCACACTGCTTAGCATTGTCTGAAGAAATGATGCAACTACAAGATGAGAAATATGATTGTCAAAGAAGACAATATGTCAGAAAACGAGTTTATCCAATTATAATAGGGACCGTGCAAGTAGAATCTTGTACAACTCTTAGTAAAGGTCCTATCCTCTCTTCAAAATCTTCTCCTTGTTTTATAATAGATGTCTATTTGGGACCTAAAAATCACAAAGCCTCTGCCTTGCTAGATTCAGGAGCCTCAACGTGTTTTTTAGATAAAGGATTTGTTAAAAGTCATAGAATATCTTCAATACAAAAAACTAAACCCATACATATAGAAGTCATAGATGGTCGCCCATTATCTTTTGGAAATGTTATTCATAAATTTTTTTTAAAAAATATAACAATAAATGATTATAATAGTTGTATAATCTTTAATATAATTAAATCTCCTTCTAATCCAATCATTTTAGGTTTATCATGGCTAAAAAAATATAATCCTCTAATAGATTGGATTTCTTATAGACTTGATTTTTTTCAAAGCATTAATAAGAGTCTCATAAATCAAGTAACAAACCATAAGCCTAGTATAATAAAATCCATACTTATAAGCGCAAAAGCTTCTATGAATAAAGTAAAAAAATAATAATCTTTTGCTATTTATGCTATACCTATTTCTGATAGTGGAAAGATTTCAAGTAGTATTCCAAGTCAATATCAAGATTATCAAGATATTTTTTAAAAAAAGAATGTAGATATTCTTTCAAAGCATTGTCCATATGATTGTTCAATTGATCTCAAAGAGGGAATTCAACCTCTATTTGGATTGATCTATAGTCTATTCCAGAATGAATTGGCTGAATTCAACAAATACATTAATAAAAACTTGGCCTAGAATTTCATATGCCATTCAAAACCTCCAGTAGGAGCTCCTATCTTATTTATAAAGAAAAAAGATGGGTCACTACGGATGTGTGTAGATTATCGAGGATTCAATAAAATTACCTTCAAGAATAGATACCTTCTATCTCTGATATCTAGACTTCTTGATCAATTGAATCAAGCTAAGATCTATACAAAAATAGATTTAAGAGGAGTATACAACTTAGTGCTCATCATAGAAGGTGATGAATAGAAGACTACATTTTGAACAAGGTATGGATATCATAAATATAATGTCATGTCTTTCGGACTTACAAATGCACCAGCTGCTTTTCAACATTTTATGAATGATATATTTTTTGAGTTTCTTGATGATTTTATTGTCTGTTATTTTGACGATATTCTAATCTATTCTAAGAACATAGAAGAATATGAATTTCATATTTGTCGTGTTTTACAAAAACTTAGAGATGCAGGGTTATATGCCAAGATAGAAAAGTGTGTATTTTATACTACTTAAGTTGACTTCTTAGGATACATCATTTCAAATGATGGTCTCAAAATGGATTTGAAAACAGTCCAGACAATCATGGATTGGAAGATTTCAAAAATAATATGAGATGTGCAATATTTTTTAAAATTTGCCAATTACTATCGAATCTTTATCAAGAACTTTTTGCAAGTTGCAGCTCCACTTACATGCTTAAGTTGTAAAGACAAACTCAAATGGAGCAAAGAAGCAAAAGTATCATTTGAGGCTTTGAAAAAAGCTTTTACTTCTACAACAATCTTGTATCATGTCAACTTTTCTAAGGTATTTTTTATGGAAACAAATGCATTAGACTTTGCTTTAAGGGTGGTATTATCACAAATGGGAGCAGATGACAAACTCCACCTAGTAGCTTTTCATTCTAGGAAATTTTCAATAGCAAAAATCAACTACGAAATCTATAATAAAGAACTTCTTGTAATTATGGATTCTTTTTAAGAATGATGTCACTATTTAGAAGGTGCTTCTAATCCAGTCACCATTGTTGGGTAGAGAGAATTCGCCTTGGAAAAACATGAGATTCCTAACTGCTACAAGAATTAGCAAAGAATATAAGAAAAAGACGTGCAAGTTTCTTCTATACTTGTATAATATTAGAATATAATCCTTGTATAAAAATAGAATATAATCCTTGCTATAATACTTATATAGAAATAGAATATAATCCTTGGTATAATATTTATATAAATACTTATACAAATATTATATATAATACTTATAAAATATTTGTATAAATATTTGATATAAATATAAGTATATATATTTGTATAATAAATATAGGCAAAGTTTGTATATACTCAAATATACCTCAAAATATAATTGCATATGAAGAACACAAGTTATATAACAAGCTAAAATTAAATAAATTACTAAAAATTCATCCAAAGGTCAATTCAAGTATGTTTATTGCCTATTAAAAGCTAATAATTTATTATAAAACATATCAAAATTTCACAAATAGATGTCTTACCGTTTAAAATTTTTGGCTAAATGAAATAGGCACTAAAAATTCCTAGCAAATATAAAGGCAGCAAAGCTCTTCTTCACTTCAGCCTTTGTTGTGGTTACTTCCCTTCTCCAAATTAGACATGCAATAGCTTTTTGGAAAGCTTACTCTATCATTTGACTTGTTTTAAAATTTTGTATGTATATCCTTTAAAATTCAGATTTTATAGCTAGTTGAATCTACTCCTCAAACTCTAGTGATAATTTGCCCTCTTGACACTTCATGGCTCATAAATCTTTCATAGAAGCTTCAAATGCATTGATTTTTGTTTTTGTGGATATCTTACACAAGCTACTATAAGTACCTAAAATATCAAAAAGATTGAAGAGACTGTCCAACTTGGGTGGTTGAACAAAATCTTTGCCCCTCTTCATCAGGTGGCAACAGACCCTTTCCTACTCTCAAGCCCTATTCACCCCCATACTCTTCTTTCTTACCTCTCACAAGGTCCATGCTACTTCAAAGTCAACAAGAAAGATAAAACAATCTTTACCTTTCTTCTAATTACAAAATAATCTACTCTAGGATATAAGTAAGATAAGAACCAAAATAAATAGCTATCTTAATTCACTAATTAAGTGACTAAAATAAATCCTCTCTTTATAATATCTTCTAAAATAACCTCTAGTACTCACACATATAATAATAATAATAAATACAAAATATATAATATTTTTACACACTACACGGAAATACAATATGATATCGTGTATACGGATCACAAGAACCTTGAATATTTCATGTCAGTATGTGTGTTGAATCATCGTCAGGCTCGTTGGAGCATGTCTTTGTTAAGATTCAAATTTATTATTACTTATTGGCCAAAAAAACAATAAGGTCTATTTGATGCCCTTTCTAGATGTTCTTATTTTGTATTAAAAGAAAGAGATTTGGCTTTTGTTCAACAAAGAATAATCCTCTTGAAGCTAGAGCAATTTCATCTTTGAACAATAAAATCAACATTGATTATTGATTCAACTTTTTTCAAGCAAATCCAATTAAATATGTCTTTAGACCCTCTTATCCATGAAATTAAGAATAACTCATCTAAGTCTTATGATACTTCCAAGTTTGAGTTCAAGAATAATCTATTCTATTTTGAAGGTCACCTATATATTTTAAAAGGCACAATATGACTATGTGCTTTGGAAGCTCATCATAACTTCCCTGCGGCAGGACATTTTAGATATAATAAAATTATGGAATTAATATCAAAAGATTTTTGGTGGCCATAGATATGAAAGACTCTTAAAGAATTTATACAGCCATGTGACGTTTGTTCAAGATTATAAATTCCTTGTCACCGACCTTACAAATTTCTCCAACCATTACCTATAATAGAACAACCTTGGTCTTCTGTTTCTATGGATTTTATCACGGATCTTCCAAAGTCAAGTTCATATGACTCTATATATATAATTGTAGATTATTTTATCAAGATGGCATATTTTGTATCATGTACAAAATCTATTATAGGTAAAAAAATAGTAAAATTTTCTTTTGATAATATCTATCGCTATCACGGATTATCAAGGGATATTATATCAGATAGAGGAATACAATTTGTATCAAGTTTTTGAAGGATCTTTTTCAAAATATTGAAGGTAGATATAAAACTATCTTCAACTTTCTACCCTCAAACTAATAGACAAAAAAAATGAGTAAATCAAGTTTTAGAACAATATTTGAAATGTACCATCAATTATTATTAAGATGATTGGACAACTCTTTTGCCATTGGCAGAGTTTGCTTATAATAATTTGATACATTTGTCTATTAAAAAAATTCTATTTTTTATAAATTATGGCTATCATCCACGACTTGATACTTTTGACTTTTTAAAAGTTGATAATCTTTTGGTAGAAGATTTGGCAAATCGGTTGTTAGAGCTACATGCAACAATGAAGGCACAATTAAAAAAAGCTCAAGAACGACAAAAAATCAATATAAATATCTATTATAAGGAATAGCCTTGATTCCATGTAGGCAATAAAATATGGTTACTTTATTGTAATATCAAGATTATTTGCCCTTGCGATAAGTTAGATTATCATAGGCTTGGACTTTTTTCAATTTGTGGAGAAATCAATCCATTTGTTTATTGATTATGCCTACCAAAATTTATGAAGATCCATCTTGTATTCCACGTGTCACTACTTGAGCCATACAAGATAGTGGATATTCAAGACAGAAGACAAATGCCACCACCTCCTATAGAAGTGGACAATAATGAAGAATTCGAGGTAGAAGAGATTTTAGATTCAAGGCAATACGGAAATTGATTGAAATATATTGTATATTGGTGCAAGTACAATATTAATGAACGCACATGGAAGCCATCTAAGAATCTAGCAAACGTATTAGCAAAAGTCAATACATTTCATCGACGACATCCATCAAAACTAAGATAAAGAGTTAAAAAAATCTTTGCTATAAAGCAAAACATGTTCTATAGAGGTTTCATTCTATCTTATATCATTGTTTGCTATTTCTTTGAATTTATTTGTGCTAAAGAGATGGAGGATCAATAACCATCAAATTTCACTCAAGAACCATGGTTTGCTGACTTACTGAACAAAAAATTATGATTATCACAACCTTCAAGATGATAGAATAGAGATGAAGATTGTGAAGAATGACATGTTCTTCCTTAGATTGATGGCAAAATACAACGTTGTCATGTTGTGGTTCGGCTACCATGTGAAAAAATTATATATATATATATATATATATATATATATATTTAATATATAATTTATTATACAATTAAGTGAAAGCTATAATAATAGATTTTATTGGATACAAGATGTGATTAGGTTGTTAGTTTAGAAGGAATCCATTTAATAGGGCTATTAATGAGGTTTATATAACCTTATTTTTTTTTTGATAATAATTTTGAGGTTGATTTATATTGATAATAACTCTTCTATATCTTAAGTCACCTTTGTTAGACATTGGTGATCCTTAAGATATTATTTACTTCTTTTATTTAGTAGTCAGAACACATATTATATTAATCTTATAAATAGGATTAGAAAGGAATTTTTAGTGTAAAAGGAGGTAGTTAAGCCATCTATGTAGATGAATGGAGATGGATGATAGAAGTTTCTATTCCTATTGGCCAAAAATCATGCCAAATGGGCTTCAAGAAGGCTGCCCAAGGATTTATTAGGGATTAGGTTTGTTTTTTGAGGAGAATTAAATATCAAAGGCTAAGATCAATAAGTTTGGATTTTTTGATATGGTTTTGGTACAAATCTTGCATGATTTGGACTTTTTATGAAAGAGTTATAGGCACTCTAAGTTAGGGTATCAAAATTGTACCTACTCTCACTCTTTTGGATATAACCTGCGCATATAAAGAGCAATAGATAATTAGCAAGTGGAATTAGAAAGAATACTTTTTTAACTATACTTTTTATGTATGGCTTGATAAAATTCAAACTAAAATAAAGGAGATATTGGGAGTTGAAATTAGTGCTTGTAAGCCAAGGGTAGTAAGTAATCTTGCTTAATTAATAGTTATATTTTGAACTATATCTTAAGCAATTTGATAGATTTTTGGCTCAAAATTTTTAAAAGTATATATATTTATGTTACAAGACTATGTGCAAAAATTTTGTGGCATTAAGATTTTGGGTTTGTGAGAAATAAGGAAATTAGTGCTTGTATGTCTCTAAGCTAGGGTTTTAAGCACCTGCTAGGGATTTTGAGATATCGGACGATTGGAAGTGAATTTATAGTTGATTCTTTTTTATAATAAAACTTAAAATTATTACCTATATTTTGAAGAAAATTTTATAGAAATTGAATAGCTGGATCAAGTATTATTGGACTCTAAAGATTAGGAAGAAATAAGTCCTTGTGGGTGAATAAAGTTTTGTAGGATTTTTGTAGAAATTTGAACTTTTTTTTGTACAAACCTACTTGAATACAAGAAGGTTTATATATATAACTTTTCCTTTATAAGATTGTTTTATTATTTATCTTTTTTATTAAAGATAAATAATTTGTTGGATTTTTGCCATCAAGTTTCAAATAAACTCTTCACAGCTAGGTACCTAGTGTATTCCTAGATAGAAATTCATGTCATATGACAATGTATTTGGTATCACGACCTTGGAAGAGACTCTCAATGTTTGGTTATATTTTTAAAGATAGGAATTATACTGATGGTGCTCCAAATATTTTTTTTGAAGGAAGTTATAAAGGCCTCAACAATGATGAAATAACAGGGTGGTTCTCTTGCCTTGGTATGGGACACTATCAATGGCTGAAAGGACCTATCAACTACCTTCAAAGAGAACAAAGATCAGAGTATGTAATAAGCATAATTTGACATATTCAAGATTTTTTCAATATATAATCACCGCTCCTTGTGGAACTTGTCCCTAGAAGGGGGGGTACTGTCATGGATATAAGATTTATTCTAATAATTATCTAGTTAATAGAAGCAGATAAAATAAATTAATTTAATAATATCTTATAGAAAAGCTTTCTAGAAGCTTCATAGATACAGAATCACCTTTATATATATTTATAGGTGATTGATAGGTTAGAAACTTGGTCAACAAGCTAGCCTTATGTTGCACATGTTGGTAGCTTGTGGAACAAGCTAGCTATATATCACACATGTTGGTATCTTATAGAACAAGCTAAGTACATGGCTCACATGTATGAAACTTATCTTGCAAGTTTGACATGTGTCTTACAAATTAGACATGTGTAAGAGGTCCTATAGAATGCCGCCATGTAGCTCTTAGATAGATAGAATTTATAGAAACAAGAATGAAGCCTTCTTTACTCTTATCAACTCCTTTCTTGCTTCTAGTCTAATTCAAGAGTCTCATGTATTTTCTAATCTTTGGCAATAGTCATTCCAATTTCTTCTTGAATATATATACTTCTTTATTTCTATCTTCTTATTTTCCTTTGATATAGTTTTTACTAACTTATGCATCTATTTTAGTTTGTATCCTTGACATTGTCAATACAAAGAAGTTTGTATTGCATCAAAGGCCAGCCGTTTGAATGCTTATAAAATTTGAATTGCTAGACGTTTATATGACCTACAAGTGCATAATCCCTCATGCACAAATGTCTCTTCACAAAGACTTTAAATTTAGACATTTCTTCAATAAGATGAAAAATGATGGATTGACATTCAGAGTCCATAAAAGATTTCATTAGAAGCTGGAGTATCAAATAGTCATTGATCTTTAATTTCCAGATCTATCAGCCAAAGAATGCATTGATGTCTTTGTAAGTGTGCCCAACAACGAAGAAGTTAATATATATCTCCCAGAAAATACATTTGCAAACAAGAAGGGAACAAAAGACAAACACATATCGATTTTTGTTATCTCCACTATAATTATTCAGCTAGAGATTCAAAACTGGAAGAAGTTATTTAGCTAGGACTACCTCATGTGGAGGAAGAGGAAGGGAAGACTCGCACATCTCTGAACCATTAAGCAATGCTTCAAACGGAGAAGTAGATTTGCCACCATCAAACAATTCATGAGATGAATATTTTGGAGTAGACTCAAGGTCTTGTAACAGCTTTGTAAGAGAATCTACAATGTGGTTTGAGCCACTAGGAAATATGTCCAAATTGTATTATGCATACCGGATGTCCCCATGGCCATGGACTATCATGCCCATGATAATAATAGATAATTTCATAAACAAATCCACTGCCTTATTCTTATATGAAAAATATAGAGAAACAATCTTTAAGTGATCCATCTTATCATAGATAATACAAATTGACTTATCAAAAAACTTCTCAAAGGAGAATCGATTTGCATAGCATAATTTCCTGAGTGATCTTTACGCAGAGGTGTGGCCATCCAATTTTTTTTGCCATAGATCCCACGCCCATGAACCACGAGTGCACGTGCCCTTCAACTGCTTAAGCAGGTCACATTATTCACATTGTGAAAAGTTGTCTCCACGCTTCTGTATAGAATATTACGGAAAGGACTCATTTCAAATTCTATTGAGTCCACTAGCTGAAACATTAGATAAATTAAACTATGTATTGACCTCATTGATCTCCAACAATGCTTTATTCTAGTGCCATGATAAAAAGAGGCATCTAGAGACAATCTTCTCCTTAGAGTCCAATGTTCTTATCTTGTGGGGCATGTGGTCCACATTATTCTCTAATAGGAGTCATAGTGTAGAAGTTGCCTAAAGGATATGCATGCATGGCTTCTTCAACCCTAGGTTACCATATTGATCAATACACATACTTGATTTTGCATAGTTTTTGTATTGATAATACATTGCTTTATTCACATCCATGATGGTGTACCAAGCAAAAAGACACACCTTAATTCCTTCCAAGATAATTATCTAATAACTATTTGTATCACAATAAATCTATCTATGTACATCTAACATATGATATTTGTAAAAATATACATTACCTTCTAAATACATTTGAGACTGCAAAGCATTAATCTTTGCTTTAGAAAATGGCTTCAGGCAGTTTCTTTCATAACAAACTTTGCCAGCCACTCCGTTAATAGCCTCTAAGGAGAGGAGATGGTCCAACTTGGAGTGCCGCTCCAACTCTTTCCTTTGCCTAATACTCTCATATGGATGCTTTCTAGATCATCTACACCTTTGAGAAACAATGGCAGCCAAATTGTAGATATTCCTTTGCTTGTGGTCAAACAAGCTGATTCCATTAAGATATACACGGGAGATAAGCCAGAAACGCAATGAGAACATCTATTCCGATGGAACTTCCTCCTTAGAAAGTGATTTTGTAATTTGAATTGGCACATGATTATTGTTAAGAGATCTTCCATCATTGTTAACCACCAAATCTGCATCTACATTATGGCAGATTCTTATTGCCACATCTTCACCCGCTTCATTTATAAGGATCATACACTTTGTTATCCAGGATTTTTGTGGCAAACCTTCACAAGCTGCAACTCCCGTAGGTAAGGATGGGATATTGAATCTATACTCATTCCTTTCAAGATTCACTATTTTGAAGCACAACAGATTGAAGTAAGTATCAAAATGCAAAAAACTTGGATTTCAATTGTAACAAGAAGCAAGCAGATTATCAAGCAAATTTCATGATTTTTTAAATTCTAGAATCTCTGCCATGAGAAAAGAAACATTAAGAAAGTTGATTGATCCTACATAACTTGAAAGAATAAGTGCATTATTGAATTAATAATAGCTGGCTCTAAAGGAGGATGGTGATAAAGAACAGATGATTCAAGTTCCAATTATGGGGCAGACTTCATATTTTCATAATATAATAGCAAGTGTAAGTCATCAAATTAACTCACTAATTGTTTTAGGATAAAAGAATACATTTAAGTACCAAAATTATAATTATTAGGTGAAGATGTATTTAGAAGATGCTAAATAAAAGAAAATAGTATTAATGGAGAAGAAATGGAGTCTTAGTAAGTCTTAGAGGCAATTATCTTAGTTAATTTAGTATTTTTTTTTAATTATAAGAATTAATATTTAGTTATGAAGACCAATGTCTATATTGGCCTTCTATCTTTATATATCACTTATTAAATATATATAAATGTTACTTAGTAAATAAAAAAAGCATGAGAAAGAAATCTCATATCTTTTTAGTCATTTATGTAGAAAATAGGATTTTTAATAGATTTAAATTGATTTTATTATTATAAGAAATCACCAAGGTAGAATAAAATGGTTTTAAATTAATATTATCACTTTAGAAGTATTATAGGAGTTTTTAGAATTTATTTAGAATTTATTTAGAATTTATTTAGAATTTTTTAGGAATTTTTAGAAGAATTTTTAAGACTTTGGTAAAAATGACTTTTACCACCTTGGGAGCCATTATGAAGAATTGGAGTAAGATTTGAAGGCCACATGAGGTTCCTAGGCCAATTGAATGTTTTTAAACACCATGGTGAAATTAAAATTGTAAAATAAGGATTTTTACTAGTAGAAAATAGGAGGACCAGCAACTAGTGTAGTCCTTGTAGGAAGGAAGGTGCACAAGTCCCATATGGGTTGTGGCACCTTGGATGTAGGTAGGAGGATAAGACTAAGGCCTTGTGGCATCTCTAAGACACCCATATACACTACTTGTGAGCCTTGGTGAGGTTTGAACTCTTGATCTCTTAAGCAAGTTACCCTTGAGATAAAAATTACTCACTTAACTTTTCAATTCTTTATCTTTTATCTTTGAACTATCATAACTTACTCATAGTAACTTGGATTTATATATTTTTTAAATCATTAGAAAGATAAAAGAATTATCTATTTTAAAATATAATTTTTATTTTTTACTTTTACTTTTTACTAGGTGAAAAAATAGTGAACGGAATGTAATTAGTTTTATAGAGTGCAATTATTTAATTGCACATATTTTACTTGTATTATGTTGTTCTTCTCCTTCATTGTTGTTTATTGCTCTTTATACTTCACACCAAAATTTATAAGCAACTCTTAATTGAGGCCACCTTATATTTTGGGTTGAGGAGTGAATTTTACCTTCACATTTTGGTACGTTTGTCGGGAGGTGCTACTTCTTACTGTGTGGATGATTGTGAGTGAGTTAATGGTGGTTGATCCCTTTTGTGGACTTCTTGAGTGAGCATTTCAACCCCATCCTTCATCATTGGTAAGTTTTCTACCTTTCTTCATTATTGTGTAAACAAAGCTTTTATCATCCATAGTCAAAACAAAACAAAAAAAAAAAAAAAATTAAGTAGAGGGTGATTTGCTCTCGGTTTTTTATCAATAAGTTTTTATGTAATAATTATTTGAATTTGAAATTTTGTGAGGTTGTGTATCCTGATTTTGACTTTTGAAAAAGCTATTACATATTCAATTTGGACCAAAGTTGAATTTTTGATGGATTTTTGAGTAGAAGTAGGTCCTCTACCTTGAGTGGTTGTTCCCAAGAGTGATTTGCTCTCGGGTTTTCAACAATCAATTTTTTTGTATTTGTTAGTTGATCTTGAATCTTTTTGAATTTTTTTATCTTATTGTTAGCTTTCTAAAGAATCTTCTTACATTTGATTTGGACCGAATTTGAATTTTTAGTGAGTTTTTGAGTAGAAAGAGGTTCAATGCCTTGGCAGTTTCATGCATCCTATGTTTGAAAAATTATTTCTTAGTGCCTAGTGATTAATTAATAGTGGAAATTTTGAAGTACAAGCATCTTAAAGTTAAGTTTTTAGAGGTAAAAAATTCAATACAATTGAAGCAAAATTGAATTTGTGGTGAATTTTGGAGTGGAGAGAGGTTGCTGCCTTAAGCAGCATACAATTGAGGTTAGTGAATTCTATCTCTTTACTCATTTATATGTTTGATTCTATGTTATATTTTCAATTTTTGTGTTTAAAAGTTTATTCTTACCTCTATTAAATTATATAGATATAAAAGATATAAATATATATATATATATATATATATATAAAATAAACAAGAGATAAATTAAAGTAAATAAAATAAATAAATAAATATATTAATTAATTAAAATTAAAATAATTAAAAATTAAAAATTAAATAGAATTAAAAATATATTATAAAATAAAAAAATATTTTTTAATTAATTAATAAAAAATAAATTTAATTAATAATTTTAATTTACTTTTGATTTTGATTTTGATTTGATTTTTTCTTTTTTTCTTTTTTCTTTTATTTTTAGTTTTATATTTATTTTTTCTTGTCTTTTTATCTTTATTTTTTTGTTTAATTTTTACTCTTATTTTGTATATTAATATTATTTTTTTATTATTTTTTATACGCATGATAAGTTTTATGTTTTGAGATAAGTTTAATATGTTTTATATTTATTCATTAATTAATTTTTTTTATAAGATTATTATTTCTAATCTTAAGTAATATTTGATTAATTTAGTGGTTGTATTAGCATTATTTGGTGGTTCTCTTTAGGTTGGTTGTTACTTCCAAGACATGAAGAGTGGAGCTTGTCTTCAAGGTTTCATCACTTCTCTCCTTATAAATTTCTAATTGAGGGCCTATCTCTAGTAGTTGAGGGATTTGATCACCCTCTCCACCCCTTGTATTCCATCTTTGCACAATAAACAAGGGATTGTTTATTCAAATAAACAATCCTTTACTTATCCTTATAAATCTTCTTGTGGGCGGCCTTTCTCTAGTAGTAGAGAGATTTAATCACCCTCTCCACCCACCATACCCTTTCTCTTCATAGATATAGGATAGAAGTGGTTCTTCAATAATAGATTAGAAAAACCAGTCTACCAACAATACAAGAAGAAGAAGAAGAGAAGAACAATTAGTCAAGACTCCTTTACTTTCAAGATTAGTCTTTATTTAATATTTTGGTTGAATTTTGATTTTATTAAACTAGTACAGATTGTGGAATGAAGAGTAAGAAGCACAGGATAAGAAGTGGCACAAGACATCTATATTTCAAGTAAGTTCTTTGATTCTTATCAATTTATTTCAATTCTTCCAAGTTTAGCGGATACTTATAAGAGCTAGGAATTGGAGGATAGAATCTTAGAGGAAGATGCAAAAGAGGTATGTTTCTAATCTGTCTTATAGATATTGATGTGGGAAAATAGATAGAACCTATAAAACCTTATATCTTCAATCTTTAAGATTTCACTTGGAAGTTTAGCTTAGAATTGATTAGGAAGAAGTTATTTATTTTGGAAGTTTGTTAACAAGTACCAGATTGGTTGGAGATGCAATTCGGTGAGTTCTTCTTCAACATGGTGTGAATTGTTTACAAAGAATCTTTTTTGTAACGTAATCTTTGTCGTTAACCATTGTAGCGGATAATTCTCTAACTGCTTTAGTGTAAAGAAATAAGAAAAAAAGAAAGTTCGGGCTTCCTGCCATCTCAAAACAAAAAATTTCTTCATATTATTGATTAAGATTATTCCTACATAAGGTTGTATTGTATAATAATTAAAGTTAAAAAAAATATTACTTGGGATGATACTCAAGCAAACATTGCTTCTTTAGTTGCTTTTGTTTTATTTTCCTTCCCTGCTGGAAGGTATTTTAAGTGAATTGCAGGTGGAAGGCCAAAAAATATTTTAATTTGATTTTGTAGAAATTAGTATGTTAAAATTATAACTCTAGATGAATGTTATGTCTATAGTTGTTCAATATATTCTTCTTATACCATTTATTTGCTTCTAAATTTCACATGCATATAGAAAATTAAGTCTTCTACACACATACATAAATTTTACTCCAATCCAACTAATAGATTACTAGAAATCTTAGGAAATCTAATTAACCCTCAATTTCTAATTTCTGAGGTTTCAACCCACATAAACTTCAATAATCTTTGATTGAACTGTTAGATCAATTTCAAATTCATAGCACCCTACAACCACTACTGTATGCACCAACCTACAAAATATCACTTGTAGATCTATAATCAATCTCACAGCATGCTTAAAAATATAAATTCCAATATATTTTATAAAATTAGAGTAACCAAAATCAACCTTGACTCTGCAAAGCCATTACAAAGTCATTACCAATTTAAATCACTCCCAATTAATGTTTAAAGAAAGATCCTCTTGTTTGCTCTCTAATTCCACCTTTTGATCTCCAAAAAGCCCCCTTGATCCATTGTAGGCATGTGGTTTTGTGCCTCAAGATTAGATTCCAACCCCAGCTCATAATCGGTCTTCTTTGGGTATCTATTTTGAAATTTTTGTGATAAATTTTTCTATAATCTATTTTTAACTCCCTCCTATATATGCCTATATTATTTTATTTTCTAATCTACTTTATTTTGCCTTACTTATGATCCTACAAAGTAAATAGAAGCTCAATTGTAAAAAAGGTAGTATTAACACTCATTAGTTTTACTCTTTTTTTATTATTATCTATTTTTCTAAGATAATTTGCTATAATATTTTGAACTAAGATCTTCTATAATATACTATTTTCATACTCTTTCACCTAATAGTCACGTTACATCACGACACCGAGTATGGGACAAGGTCAACCCTTCCTTTCCTTCCAAGGTGACCTACCATTAAGGTGAGAAGCAATGAAATTTAATGTTTAGAACATTTATTCCTCTTAGGCCATATTAAATTAGATGCACAAAGCTATCAAGTCCCAAAATCCAATTTTAATTCCATCACTAGGTGAACCATGTCAACATCGGAAAAATCCTTCAAGAAGTAGAAAAATCCTACCAAAAGGCAATCAACTTGAATTTAGTGGGATTTTAATTAATCCACTTAGTCCATCAAGCGGCTTCATTGAAGTCAATCTAGATAGTACCAACCCACCTTTTAATCCAATGACTTTCACTTTTAGTGGATTATCAGATCCGATAAGTACTTCTTTTTCAAACCAACTCAGATTAGAACAATCGCTAATTCCAATGTCTTTTGAAGATCCTACTTTAGGTGTTAGAGATCCTTTAGGAATACCTATCAATTCCTTGATCCAACGAAGATATTTGCCTATCGTAATTCCAAAGGATTTACAAGCAATACCTATATCATACAACCTCCTTATATTTAAAGGGACTAGAGATGATGATTCAACAACACACATAGAGAGGTTCATGGAACTTCTCACAACGTATTTGATAACCAATCTTGGATATTATCTTGTGTGGTTTTCAAGCACGTTAAAGGATGGAACTTATGAATGATATAGGAACCATCTCCCTCAAACCTTTAAAAATTGGGATATGCTCATGAGAGCATTCTTAGAGAAGTTTAGACTAGAAGTGAGACAAAGTAATGCCCACACGGCCCTTTCTTCTTTGAGACAAGGAAAAAGAGAAGAAATTATCAAATATATTTGGCAATTTGAACTAGTAGTAATCCGGTTTGTAGGAACCCTTCTCACAAAAGACACCCTCATCCACTTTTTTATCCAAGGATTCAATAATAAAGGTACAATTAGAGAAATCCTTAAAAGAGGGCCAAAAAATTTTGAGGATGCTAAAAAGACTACATAGGTGATTGAAGACATTGACAAACAACAAGAAATGATGTCGAAGAAAGAAGACCATGGAATCCCAAGTTTTATACCAATCTATGCCCAAAATATGGATAAGTCTCAAGAACACCCTTATGGGATTAAGAAAAATCAATTTCAACCTATAATTCATTATCCTACACCTTTAGAGATTAGACTACCACCTAGCCTCTTAGAATCGACATATCCAAAGGATAGGAATAGATAGAAGGAAGAATTTTAAAAAAAAAAATTCTTCAAAGTCAAAAGGGATTTCAGAACAAACTGGCACAACAGATAAAGACCATGTAAGAACCACTAGAACAGAGCTGCATTAAAAATGACGGAATTTAACGCGATTTTTAACATGGTTTAACAGGAATTTTAAAGTATCAAAAAAATAACATCATGTCACCTTGATTATCAACTTTGAGAGGGGCTGAATGGTTTTGTTATAATTGTTTAATAGACATGTTAAATTCTATTTCTTCATATTAACCTCTCCATCTTCCATTGTCTATGTGAAATGTTTTTCATCCATGCTCTTTCCAGCATGGCAAATGACCTAGAAAGTCCATACTAACGTGCTGACGTGTCTTCCATGTGGAGTGTTCCACGTCACTTTTGACTTTTGACTCACGTGGCCATGTCAGATGTCTACCTCATTATTTATTCTGATTTGGTAAAGAATGACCTGTTAAATTGTGTTAAAATTTTGTCTTAAACTATGTTAATATTTTGTGTTAAACTATATTAAAAATTTATGTTAAACTGTATTAAAGATTTGTATTAAACTATGTTAAAAATTTGTGTTAAACTTTGTTAAAAATTTGTATTAAATTGTATTAAAAATTTATGTTAAACATAATGATTCCTATTAAAATATTATTTCAATATGGTAATCAAATTATTTATATTTAAGATAATTTTATCATATAATAACTATTATTCTAACAAAATAATTAACTGAACTTGAAATTGTAACACACTTATTTAACAAATATTATCAAATATTTAAACATCAAAATTAATAAGAGCTTGCAACTTTAATGCCAATAGTTGCATTTATGACAAACCATGTTTTAACATCGACTGTTGCTTTCGTAATAGCCATGTCCGTTACAAATTCTAATCCGTATGATATTCACATACAATATTCTAACACAATTGAAAATATTAAGTAAACAAAAAATTACAATAACTATATATGCTAGTATCCTATATATAATCTACTCTATGTGCGTCTCCTACAACACTTGACTTCTCAATGTGGCGCTGATTCTTCCAAAAATTGCCCAACCTCTCCTTGTGCTTAATTTCCCTTCTGAAACTTGGACCTTATTTTTCTAGGCTGCAAGAATTAATATTCTATTTTCAAATATAGTAAGTGCCTATTTTTCTTTATTAACATGTATAAAAATCTGAAAACTAATTATAACTTGGGATATATACCTTTGGTGGATTTGATATTGTATCCTTCTTTGAATTTTTTTTTTCTCGAATTGCACATTTCTGTCATAAAAAAAAAAAAAAAAAAAAAAAAAAAAAACACTCAAAAAGAACATGAGACAAGCTGCATAATATACTATATAAAATTTGGGCTACTACAGGCCTTTCAAAAAACGATGAAGTACAAATTAACAATTACTAATCAGATGTAAACATTGTAGAAGCCTTACCAGATTTTTAGTCTTATCCACTACAACGTCCTCCTCTGATGTAGAAACGGCCATAAGTTTAGGGTCCTAATCACCCACAACCACCAATATCAAATACACATCATAAACATATAGAGTTTGTAACACTTTTCCATCAACAAAATAACATAAAATTATATAATATAATATAAGACAACATAAATTAACATAATATATAACATAAAATAATATTTATAATATAAGACAACATAAATTAATATAATATATAACATAAAATAACATAAAATAACATAATATAACATAAGATAACATAAATTAATATAATATATAATATAAAATAATATAAAATAATATAATTTAACGTAACATAATATAATATAATATAACATAACATGATATAAAATAATATAAAATAATATAAATAAATATCAAATAACATAATATGTAAGTTAAAAAGACACATACTTATTTCATACTTACGAATCAAATACTCTAGCCAGATAAGAAAATATCCCATAGCATCCTTCAAATTAATGATTAGTTCCAAGTCATGCTCCAGAGGAAATGGCAACACCTCAAAATCATGAATTACATTCTTGACTTCCACACCGATATTGCCAATACTCACGGGCTTGCAATGCATTTTTTCTCCCGCAACTTGGTGCACTTGTCCCCTTACAACTACAAGGTAAGGATTCTTATTGGTAGGAGATCCCTAGAGATTCATTCTATTACCAATGGTGAAAGAACTCATTGGAAGTGACGGAGGCACCTCATTAATCGACAAGTTCTTTTGAGATTGGGGCACTTCACGTGCCACCTGCATCTGAGGCAGTGCAGACATCTAATGATGCTTTGATACCTCAGGTAGCAATGGCACCTCTAGCATCTGAGGCACCTCAGGCATTGGAGGCACCTCAGGCACCAACATCACCTGAGATGGCATAGGCACCTCACACTGCAAAGGCATAATAGGTGGCATAGATACCTCACAATTTGAAGGCAAGTTTGATGATAATACCTGCTCATGACACCCAGCTGGTATCATGTCATCAACACACATTGGTGCAATGTCATTGCTCTCCTCATGCTCCAAAACGAATGCTAGAGCCTCTCCAATCACATCTATGCCTCTTAAAGCAAAATTCACTACTTCACTTCCACCACCCGCTAACGAACTATTGCCAAAACGTGCTAAATAGAGATCTTTTATCATCGCTTGCATCGCCTCTAATGTACGTAGTTGCGACTGTTAGGCTTACTCCAGCCTATCTAATTGCTCATCTTTTTTGTGAGCCTTCTTGTGCTCAAGTTTCCTCTTTTGTGATAATCGGGCTTGTCGCTATTGTTCCTTTATGGCTGCTACCTCATCGCTAATCTCAGACTCAGTTGGCTCCCGTCCCAATTGAATGCTCTAAAATCAAAATCAATTACAAAGGGCTTATCATAAAGAAGTTTTTTTAATAGCCGACAACAAATGCAAGAAGCACATTATTTAAGTTACAGAACTAACTACAATAATTGCAATGTAAGAAGCATCAAACCTCCCACCAAGCTTGTGAAGAAAAAAAAATTTTGTAACCTATAAAATAGTATAAGCAGACTGACTACAATATCAACAAGATAAACACAATTGCATAGCATCTAAAGAAAACCAAATCATAAGCAACTTCAACTTCCAATTGGAGTTGACAATTTAAATTATTTTTTTACCACAAATACAAGCAAATTGTGCATAGCAGCATAGCAATTCAATAATCGAAACAACGTCAATATTAATTGTATATAAGTGGAATAATAAATTTCAGTGGCAGTGGATACAACACTTATAACAAGACGTGCCAATTTTAATGCACTGTTTTAATATAAGTATGAAATTTTAGCAATTTTGTTTAACATGACTATTAAAATTATGTTAAAAATTGTTAAAATTTTATATTTCTATTAAAATAGTGTATTAAAACGTAATGATTTAACAGATATGCATAAATTTTAATAGTCATAAGATAACAGGGATAGAAATTTTTTCAAAAACAATCCAATTAGATACAACATCAACAAGCAAAATGACGTAATGTATACAGCAGCAAAGAAAAGCTACATACTGCACAGCTTATGGCAATGAAACAACTCAAAAGAATTGAAAAAAAAAATTAAAAAAAAATCCAAATTGGAAAAAATAGATAAGACAGTCGGTCCAAGTCTCAAGAAGACCTGAAAATTGTAGGAGCATGCCTTCACATGCTAAAAAAATTAATCATTGTCAAATTGACTGAAACCAAAAAAAGAGAATCTAATTCTCAAAAAATATCCAATCCTCATAGGAAAATGTGAATCAAGAGCTAAATCGCTACCTTGCCTAAAAGATTACATGAAACTAAAAAAACTGTAAATTATGCACAACCATCACCATGTCAACCATCACCATTATCACAACTGTCCTCCCTGAACTATGGTTGCAACAATGATTCTGACCTTGAACCACCACTACTAGAATTGAAATTAGGGAGAGATTGGTGCAGCAAGTAGTGCGAGTGAGCTCAGAGCTTGTGAAAAAAAAATCACATAAAAAATCCTATACCATAGGTCCTCGGAAACCCTTAGAGCTTGACGTACATTTCAAAAATCTCCAAAAATTAGATGCAATTTGCCAAGAGCTAGGGTGGATCAAAAAAACTTACCAACACCGACACAGCAGACGTGTGTTGTTTCCAAGATGAGCCCCCTCTAGACAACCTCCCAAGCATGATGCTCGCCATAAGATCTGATTTTTCCAGAACGATAGCATCCTCTTGCAATTCTTACAGCTTCTCTCAAATGCGTTCGTCAATATCAAGTGGCCTTGGCTAGCCGATGCGAATCTTTTTGTTGATATGATACTTGATCCTGGACAGAGCTATCGACATCTTATTGTTCAACTAGGTCCTCGATAATTCATCGCAAGCTCTATAGAAATCATTCTCATGATGAATTCGTTGGAATAAAATCTTCTCTGCAATAGGTATTTGTCCATGCTATCTACGTGAGCATGTTGGATTGAGTTGTCTCTTGAAGGCGTGGAGATCCTTTACTAGATGCAATTCCATCGTTCTTAAGGGTGTGCTGTTCCGATCTAACCTCACTCATTTTTTTTCTAAATCAATATTGAAATTATCCATAGGAGACCATCCCCTATTATGGCATGAACATGTCTGCAATGGCAATCTCGAAAGTGACCTCCGACCATGAACACGATGAGCACCATCCACACCCTCGGAGCTACCTCCTCCACCATCATCGTCGGAGCCTCCTCTACCATCATTGTCGGAGCCTCCTCTACCAGCATCGTCAGAGCCTTCAAGAGCACCTCCGCCTTGCAGAGAATGACTACGGTGCATGCTCTTTTTACCACTGTATTGAATATTGTGGGACGTCCTCGCAATGAGAATTTTGTCCTTCTTTGCCTCATTGCAATGAGTTGCATCTCCCTCTCCACCCGCTGCAGGCTGTAATCGATGCCACTAGCTCTTCAATACAGTGCTTTGTGATGGCTGGGGCTCTAGTGAAGCCCTATACTTGCACGCCATCGCTCCTACATTTCTTGCCTTAGGCCCGTGTCCAAGGCTTCTTAATCTATCCGTTGATGACGCAAAGGTGTGGTTGTGACTCGAGTTTGCCTAGTGAATTGAAGTAAAGTTTCTAGCTGAGTGTGGCGTGAAAGCTTCACGGCAACTACCTCTCTTGCAAGCACCTTGTGCCTAAAAACCAATTTCTGATTTGAACATTCTCCTATGCCTCCTCCTTGCCAGCTTTGAGATCGACAAAAGAACCTACTTGCAAAATAATTTTTGTGTTCTTCCACGGCCCTGCAAAGTCACATACCTTAGAGTGTGAGCAAGGAATTCAACGAGAATTCAACAAGAGTCTTCCAAACGTTGTCGCGTGGCGAGAACTTCTATCTAGGAATACACCGGGTACCTAGCTGTAGAGAGTTTTACTTAATATTTATTGGCTAAACTCTAATGAGTTATTTTTCTTTAATAAGAAGGATAAATATACAAGATAATATAAGAAAAAGGTTTTGTATGATTAAAACCTCTTATTTTTAAGTAGGTTTGTACATAAGTTTTCTCTATGATATGTAAAAAATCCTTAAAAACCTTTTAAAGACTCATCTATATATCAAAATCATATCATGGCTCTATACATCCACCTTTTACACCTCCATAAAGTCTTGGCTCCCAAAAACACCTTTAGTATGCACAAAAGTCCAAATTTGCAACAAAAACCCTTAAAAATATATTTTCCCACAAAGGATGTTTTTCTTCCCAAACTTTAGAAAATCATATCTTCTGATCCAGCCGTTCAATTTTCTTCAAATTTTCAGGGAAGGTAGAATTCACCTTGAAGCCCATTGGGCATGATTTTTGGCCAATTAGAATAGAGATTTTTATCATCTACCTCTATTCATCCACATGGATGGCCAAACTACCCTTTTTACACTAAAAACCCTTTTCTAATCCTTCTTCTTATAAGATTTACATACTTGGTGCCTATAAGCATCAAATAAAAGAAGTAAATAAGATCTTAAGGATCACCAACGTCTAACATAGGTGACTTAAGATATATACAAGTTACTATCAATATAAAATTAACTTCAAAAGTCACTACTAAAAGGAAAATAAGGTTGTATAAATCTTAATTATAATCCTTTTAATAGATCCTTTCTAAACTACCAACCTAATCATATCTTATAACCAATAAAATCTACTGATATGACTTTCATTTAGTTAAGTAGTAAATTATACATTAAATATACATGTATAATTTTTTCACATAGTAGCCAAACCACAACACGACAACGCGGACATGGAGCTTAAAACCCTATTGTAGCTATATTCTAGGTTGTCAAAAAATCAATGACCGCTTGTTATTTTTGGCTAGATCAGTCTCTTATTTGTGAATATTGATTTTCAGCAGCCGTACTTTTTCATTAATTTGTAGGATCTACATGCATTGGAGGCAACGAATAGAGAAGAAAGGTGGGAGAAAGGAGCTTGCCTTCAGGGAAATGGGATATGTATAGCTAGATTGATCGACAATTTTCTTCAATCTTTTACTGCAACACAAGGTGGCTGGTAACACAAAGGACGCTGCATTTTTTTTTGTTTCTCCTTGCAGTGGACGTTGGCTGTGATGTTCCAAAGTGTGGCTTGAATCCTTATCCACGCCTTGTCCTAAGAGTCTACGAATACTCCGACTTGGAGCACTATCTCCAAAGCCCTCTTTCTCGAGCCGTGCGGCCACCTCTACTAGGTTTTTTCAAACATTTTGATTTTTCTGATGCTCGTACTCTGAAATTTCTTCCATGACTACGTCTCTTATGATTTTTCAAGTACTATTGTCCAAAAATCTAATGAGACAAGGTGTAGGCACCTGGTAGAGATTTTGCACCAAGTAGTGCAATTAGGACTTAGGATTTAGCACATATATTTTGTGAAGTGATATTAGTTTTAATGCATTTGCATTAAAAATTATATTAAAAATTGTATTAAAAACTATTTTTTATAACGCTATTACGTTATTGTTAACATAACAAATTATTAAAAATAATTATCTATAACAATATCACGTCAAATTTAATATAAATTTCTATTAGAAGTTGTTTCATGTTTAATATTAATTTCTAAACTTTGAGAATTTTTATACTTTTGTTATTTACAATTGCTACTGTTTTTAAATTAATCCCACCTCAATTCTTCTATGAAATTTCAGCACATGTGAATGAGTTGAGGTCCTTGCCATGGCCTATTTGGGAAGGAGGCTTTGATGGATTAGTAGAGAGGAGCTTATTTTTGAGAGAAAATTGGAGGTTGCAGGTCGTAATAAAGTCCCAATTGCAGGTTGGAGTTGCCCGTACAAATGCTGCCATGGTGGTTGACGCTTGTCAATATCAATAATTATAGAGTATTTGACAAGTTATAGGCGGGACCCTTTCCTCATGAGGTCCATGATCGGAGGTGATCTAGACGCAGATTATCCTGAAGTTGGGAGATGGTATATAGCAGCGGACAGTGACTTTGATGCATACATACTTGGAGAATTAAATATACACTCTGATTCTCCAATAAGTGAGGCGTGGCTTAATAGGGACCATCACGTTTAACAGCAATTTCTAGATGGAATCCAATTGGCCAAAGAATTGTGAGATGTAAACATAGGTGACAAAGAGATATTTGGACACTCACTTGATGATAATTGAGAGAGTGATGTCTCCATAGTAAGGGATTTAGATGAGTTGTATGACCATGCATCATAGCCTGTTTATCTAGGAAGTTCAGTAAGCATGGTTTCATTTGTGGTGGTCTTAATGATCATGTGGAGTACACACAGGATAAGCAATGCTTTCACCAATGAACTCTTTCATTACTTGCACAAAAGGTTGCTACCAGAAGGAAATTTATTACCTAGTAGTCACTACGAAGCCAAAAAAAATGATAGGCATGCTTGGGTTGGGGTATAACATAATTTATGCATGTCCACAAGGTTGTGTGTTATTTAGAGGGGATCTTTTGAACTTGGAGAATTGCCTTGTTTGTGGAAAGAGCAGATATTTGGCTGGATCCAAAACATGCCCTAGCAAAGTGATTCGTTACTTTCAATTGATTTCTAAGATTTTGAAGATGTACGGATCACCAACATTATCAAAGTTAATGAAATGGCATTCAGAGAGTGATGCAGCAACTCCCTTGGAAGAAAATCAACAAATAAAATCCATTATGGATTCTCCAGCTTGGAATCACATTTCAAGCATTAATGCAGACTTCACATCCAAACAACGCAATGTGTGCTTGGGACTCTCACTTGACGGAATGAACCTATTCTCAATGAGAAGTTCAGCTCATTCAACATGGCCAATTATGATTACTATTTACAACTTGCCTCTATGGCTTGTCACAAAGAAGTTTTTTATTTCTTTGGCCATTCTCATTTCTGATAAGGATTCGCCCTTTGAGAAGAATATTGACGTGTTTCTTGAGCCTATACTTGAAGAATTACTCCAATTATGGGCTGATATAGCTACGTTTGATGCTGCGTTGGAGGATGAACTAGCACACTTTATGTTACATAGATTACTTTTGTAGATAGTTTTGGATTTCCCAACATACGGATTAATTTCAAGTCAGCAAACAAAGGGTTATAGGGTATGTCCAGTATGTGGACCTAATGTAGTTTCTAAGTTAGTTTGAGGTCCAAAAAATATAAAAGTTGTGTATATGGGCTCAAGATGTAGGTTGCACATGCATCATCCTTATCGACAAGACTTGCAGTTTGATGGAGAGGTGGAAATATGCTCTACACCACTAAGATTTACTGGAACTTAGGTGAGGGTGTTTTTGGAGGTGTGTGAGGAATATCTAGCTGATGGAAGGGTTGCAGATGGATCTGATGATCCAGTGAAGGTGTATGGTGTGAAGCGAAAGTCAGCATTCTTTTGACTACCATATTGGAAGGTATACATTAGCTATTTAGCTTTCACATTATTGCTCTTTTTTTTGATTTAGTCTACTATAACTTTGTAATTTCTCTAAAAGAGAAGAATATCACCAGTGATAACTAAGATGATATACAAATGTGTTAAATTATGTTAAATCAAAAAAGTTTGGAACAAGATTTAACACATTATAATTCAACACTAAAGCTTGCACCGGAAGTAGCCCACGATAAACACAACAGTGGTTAACGTAGCATTTAACAAATTCTAACAGATTTTAACGCTTTTTAATAATTTCTAACATAATTTAAGAAGTAGTTGTTAAATTTTAACGATTTTGTGTTTTATCATAATACTGTTATGTTAAATTATAATACTTTTGTATTAAATTATAATGTTGTTGTATTAAATTGACATAATATTGTTGTGTTAAATTATAACGCTGTTATATTAAATTGACATATGCTATTGTATTAAATTTTAACGTTTTCACGTTAACTTGGACATTATAATGGCTTGGTTTCCTAGAATTTTGGTAATATCACAATTTCTAACAAAATTTAATTTCTGATCAAATATAGGTGAGAGTGGTGATTACCTTTTTTGCAGAAGATGATTTAATGATTATATGCATAGTTTAACAATTTTGTTTAGTGAATGTAGGCATTGCTCATTAGGCACACATTAGATGTGATGCATTGTGAAAAAAATCTATGTGAAAATATTATCAATACTCTTTGTGGAGTGACCAACTACCCATGTGCGTGTCTGAACTTCATAGACATGAAAATTTGGCTAGAGTTGTGGCTTCAACCAGATCCTTGTAATGCATCAAAGACAATGATGCCTTTAACAACCTACATGCTGTTGTGAAGTAAATACATCCATATATAGAAACCTAACTTAACTATCTTTTCTTCAAAATTTTATTAAGTTCTTTCTTTCTTCTTACCAATCTAAGTTTTTATATAGTTTAGGAAAAATTTCTCACTTTCTTTCTTTTTCTTTGATTAAAATTTTATCTTATCTTTAATCTTAACTTTAACTTTGATCTAGCCTTGAAACTTTCTTTTATTTCTTTTATCTTTTTTCCAGTCTTAGATTTTAATAGATTCAGGGTTATATTTGTAGATATAAGGAGTTTTGACTTTGAGGTTGAATTTATGATTTTACCAAGGATAAATAATAGATTTGGATGTCAATAGTTGGCTACCATTAATAGTGCTGACTTGGAGGATTAGATTTGGGGTTTTTATAACTTTAAACTATAAATTGTTGACTTGGACTTTGAAGACCTTGACTGCGACTTCTTTGACGAGCTTGGAGGAGAAGAAGATGAGGATTTTTGGCAAATCCAGAGAAGTATTGAAAGAGAGCTTCTTCTTAGCATGAGTTTAGGTGGTAGAAACGCAGGATTCGGAACTTAGATGAGAGAGATATGCTTGTTTGAACTTAGACTACTAATATGACACCTACTATCACTTTTCAGGGTATATTAGAGGTTTTAAGATACTAGCAAGAAATCAAGAAGTTGGATTAGAAACTAGACTTCAAGTTATACATTTTATGTCCAAGAATTGATAGAAATGAATTTAGAATGAGTGAGATATGGCTAGTTAAATCCAGCAAACTAAACTAGGGTTTTTAAGAAGTTAGATAAATAGAAGGATTTGCTTTAAGCTAGAACTTGAGTTTCAAGAAGAATTTGAAGCTCATCTTTTGTATACATATTACTTATACTATAAAGAGTCTATGTATAAAATCTCATATCAATTGAGACTTTGATTAGGGAGTAATGGCAAATTTGTTCTCATGTGTCTAGGGTTTTGACTTTTAAAAGTACCTGCCAAGGATTTGGTGATATCTAATGATTGGCAATGAATTCATAGCTTAAAATTTATGTGATGAGGATCAAAGGTATGAGTTATGTTTTTCCAAATTTTGAGCTTATTTGAATGGCTGGATCTTAAATTATGAATTTTCAAGTTTTAGGTTGAGATTTGACTTCTAAAAGTATCTGCCAACGATTTGGTGATATCTAATAATCAGCAATGAATTCACAGCTCAAAATTTATGTGACAAAGATCAAAAGTATGAATTTTGTTTTCCCAAATTTTGAGCTTATTTGAACAGCTAGATCTTAAATTATGAATTTTCAAGTTTCTGGTTGAGATTTGACTTCTAAAAGTATCTGCCAAGGATTTGGTGATATCTAATGATCAGCAATGAATTCAAGGCTCAAAATTTATGTGACAAAGATCAAAGATGACTAAAGAAGTGAACTCTATGCTTCCAAAATTTGAACTTATATAAACGGCTGGATTTGGATTTATAAATTTTCAAGCTTCTAGTTTGTTGATTTATTATACGCATGGTTTTGTGACTATAAAAGAAAAATTTAAGAAAGTTTGTGCATATTGGATCCAACTTGATTGTAAAGAAGGACCTTGTGTCTACCTGAAGCAGACTTTTACCACGACAACGCTGTCTCCACAAGCAAGGAAAGACAAGCTTCGCATTATTGGCAACTTGAAAATTCCCACATGATATGCAGGTCCTATTCAAAAACGTGTTACAGATGGGAGGTTGAGATTTTTGCAATCTCATGACTACCATATACTTATGCAACAGGTATTTTTGTTTATTGACTGATTTTATAGTTCTGTGACCTAGAATCCATGTTTTTTAGGGAATGATATCTAAGATATAAGAAGTGTCGTCTATGAGCTGAGGAATCAAGGACAATAAAGTAAGTGTGTAGAAAATGCAAGTTTATAATAAATATAGAAAAATCAGAGGTTGGTGGTGGTTTTATCAAAATTGTATGATGAAACATGGATGTCTAGTGAATAAGATATAACACACATGTGTAAGTGCTTGCAGTTGCCATACGTAGGCTGGACATGACAAAAAATATGCGACAAGCTGTAATAAAAGTAAGCCGCCTATTCCAAAGGCTATGCAGGAGGAGTGTTTGTCTTTCAGAAGAGGAAGGGATACTGGAAGACGCAAGCACAGCACTGTGCATGTTGGAGAGACAATTTCCATTAAGTTTTTGTGTGATCATGATCCATTTGTTACCCCACCTTATTGAAGAGTTATTTCTTTGTGGCCCTGTGTATTGCCATTGGATATATCCCATGGTGAGGTACATGAAGACGTTAAAAGACTATATTAGATCTAGTGCAAGGCCGGAGGGTTGTATTGTAGAAGTATATAAAATGGAGAAAATATTTATTTTTTATATTAAATATATGCATAATTTTAGAGAAACGTCTAGACGAGTATGAGATGCAAAAGAAGAACAGCACATGTATGATGAGATGCTGGAGGGTAAAGGAGTTTGCAGGCCTCTAACAGACAGGCTACAAAAATGGCTCCACAATTTTGTAATCAGCAATGCTGGAGATTTGGCTACTTTAAGGAGGTGAGAGAACTGAGTTGCATTGCCTATACACAAGTTAACCAACACCATGAAGGGCGGTGGTTGTTATCCTATCAATTCGCCTGTTTGTTGTTTCTTGATTTTGTGGCAAACTAACAAATTTTCTTTCTGTCAGTGAATACTCCCAGGCGGTGACGGAATGTAGTGAGGCTAGGCAATTATGGAGAGTCTCAAGGAAGAATCGTAGACTCTGCAGGGTAATTTGTTTTTCACTTGAGCTACGAGAGCTTCCACACTTTGGCACATGGTTGCGGAGTAGAGTTACTGAATTTGAAGAAAACGAGCCTGGGAATATTTCTAGTATAATAGTGGATTTGTCTAGGCTTCTTACAACCAACGCCACTAATTATCGTTCCATGAAGGCATATGGTATGCACCTTCGATGCCACACAACGAAGCGTAGTATCACTACAACAGACTCCGGCATTGCAGTATCTTTTCAAAGCGATGAAGACCAAAGCAAGGATGAGTACATTGAATGCATTGAAGAGATAGTAGAGTTGGAATACAGGAGGACATGCATAGTAGTATTAATGTGTTTATGGATGAAAATGAGATGGAGAGGCCTGCAACCAATAATAAAACATGACCACTATGGATTCATGCTTGTAAATTTCTCTCCATGTTCTATGATGCCTCTAGGGCCAAATTCATTTGCTTTTCCTATACATGTGCAGCAAGTGTTTTTTTCTAAAGATGAAGGGAATTGGAATGTTGTAAACAAAGTGGACGTTAGAGGGAGACAAGGAGGGAGGATATATACGTTGGGGGAGGGAAGAGGTGCACTTTCAATGGGCTGTGATGAAGACTATGAAGGATTTGGATTAAACTCAAAGGCACCAATGCTGCTTGTTCAAGAGAATCATGAGGTCAACATCTTAAAATTTTAAGATAATCCAATGGAGGCAAGAAATGATGATGATTGTGACGATACACAACTAGGAGAGTCTTTAGAGGAGGAACAATGATGAATGTAAGTGTCATTGGCGTTGATTGCATTTTTGTAAAAGATATTGCTTGTTTGATAGTAGTCGCATTGTACACATACTGCTGCGACAAGTTCTGTGGAGGTAGTGGATTAATTTTTTTTTATTTGTACATTCATCTTTCTATTTTATGTCTTAGATAGCTTCATGCTTGTGTACATTGTCATATTACATTTACGTGTAGTGTATAAAAATATTATATATCTTGTTTCTATTGTTATTACATATGTGAGTGCTAGAGGTTACTTTAGAAGATATTATAAAGAGAGGATTTATTATAGCCACTTTGTTAGTGAATTAAGATGGCTATTTGTTTTGTTCCTACCTTATTTATATCCTAGAATAGACTCTTTTGTAATTAGAAGAAAGATAAAGGTTGTTTTATCTTTCTTATTGATTTTTGAGGTAGAATGGACCTTGTGACAGATAAGAAAGAAGAGCATGGGATGAATAGGGCCTATCTAGGATTTGGCTGCCCATGTGGACGTATCATAGTCTAATATGGAAGGAAAGGGGGATATACTCCTCTTGCTAGACCTTGGATTTGGCAATTTTGAGTGGTAAACTTTGAAGAGAGATAGCTCAAAGGATATAAAAGTGTTTGTAATGAAAATTGAGATGTGTATTCTTCAAGTTGAGATGATTCTAGAACTTATTCATTTGCTTATATTAGAATTGTGAGCAAAAATTTATGCTTGTTTTAGTAGAGTGAGGTCTGCTACTATTGAAAAGTGATGGTAGAAACTTTGATCTGCCACTGCAAGTTTGATTTCGAGTCTTTCTTAATGAAATTTATTTAAAGTGTGGAAATTTGTGCTAGCTTTCTATCAAGACATCTTTTGTAGCATTTGGAGTTGGAGAGGAAAAGTTGTGAGCTTGAGAGTGGGAAAGGGTTTGCTGCCATCCTATGAAGAGGGGTAGAGATTTTGTTCAACCATCCTAGTTGGACAATATCTTCAATCTTTTTGATATTTTAGACACCTATAGTAGCTTGTGTAAGCTTTTCATAAAAACAAAAATTAATACATTTGGAGCTTTTATGAAAGTTTTATGAGCCATGAAGTGTCAAGAGGGCAAATTATTGCTAGGGTTTGAAGAGTAGAATCAACTAGCTACAAAATCTGGAGTTTCAGAGGCATGCATGCAAAATTTTAGAACAAGTCAGATGATGGAGTGAGCTTTCTAAAAAGCTATTTCATGCCCAATTTGGAAAAGGATAGTAATTACAACAAAGGCTGAAGTGAAAAGGAGCTTTACTGCCTTTGCATTTGTTGAGAAATTTTGGTACCTATTTCTTTTAGCCATAACTTTTAAATGGTAGGTCATCTATTTGTGAAATTTTGATCTGTTTTACAATGGATCATTGGCTTTTTGAGAGCTATAAGCATGCTTGATTTGACCTTTAGATGAATTTTTAGTGATTTATTTAGTTTTAACTTGTTGTATAACTTGTATTCCTCATATGCAGTTGTATTTTGAGATATACTTGAATATATACACACTTTTCTTATATCTTTTATATAAGTATATATACTTGTATTTACATCAAGTATTTATACAAGTATTCTATAAGTATTATATATAATATTTGTATAAGTATTTGTATAAGTATTATATCAAGGATTATATACTATTTTATAGAAGTGCTTGCACAAGTATTTGTACAAGTATTATATAAGTATTTATACAAGTATTATTCAAGGATTTATACTATATATTTGTACAAGTCTTGTACAAATATAATACAAGTATAATTTGAAAGCTTGAAGAAATATTGTGCAAGTATAGAAGATACTTACACGGCTTCCTCTTATGTTCCCTGCTAGTTTTAATAGCAGCTAGGAACCCGACGTTTTTCCGAGGCGAATTCTCTCTACCCGACAATGTGATATTGTTGCTACAAGTTTAAGAGAGGACATGGCTTGGTTGGTTATTTTTATTATTTTGTTCTTATTTTTTAAGATTGATATTTGCACCGCTATACACAAGTTGTTGCTGTGAGTTTAGATAGGATGAAAGGTTGGCTTTGGTGTTATAGATTTGTTATATTTTTGCTTTTCAATAACTGAATTGTTGTGCATAGGCTCTTGCTACAAGATTAGAAGACAAGAAGGATTGACGTTCGATTTTTTTTTTTTTTTTTTTTTTTTTTTTTCATCTTCAATTTTAGTGGTTGATATTTGCATGGCTATACACCTGCTATTGCTACAAGGTTCTAGGAGACAAGAGGCTGGCTATGATCTTCAAAATTTTTAATTGTCAATTTTTAATTTTCAAATACATTGAAAAGTAGATGGCTATTATATATAACAATTATGTTATTGTGATTGTATATAATTTTTTTAATTTAATAAAAGTAGTGGACTACAATTTTTTCACATTTGCAATAGAGTAGGTTGATGTGGATTTAACTTTAACTTTTGAGGAATATGTGAGTTAAGGTGGAAATACCACATCAGAATTTAATAAAAGCAATGAGTTGCAATTTGTTCACGTTTGCAATGGAGCAGGCTGATGTAGATTTAACTTTATTTTTTGAGGAAAATGTGAGCTGAGGTGGAAATACCACATCAAAATTATTATCTAAAATAGGAACAGAGTATTGCAATTCATCCACTAGAGCACTATAAAGCCCTCTGAAAATGTATTAAATCATAACTGAAATAACACGTATGATAAAATAATAGCCAAATATAACACAACTATGATATTATGATGAAGGCGTTTGACGTATACGTTAAACTTAACGCATTCCTATTAAAACCATTTTTTTGAATGTCAAAAGTGATGCGAATTTGGATAGTTTTTTTGGATGCTACAGTGATCTCTCAATTTTTAACACAAATTTCTATCACTTTAATGCATATTTGTTCTAGTGAACAAATGGCGTTTTTAATTAAGAACCAAAATCCAAACCAAGCTCCACCTTCTATAGAATCTAATAGGCATACTTCAGGGTTGTGGTGTATTCAATGTAATCAATCGGAGCACACTAGCCATTTTTGTTCAAACTCATAAAATTATCAATATAATCTTAGCCAGCAATAATCCTATATTACATCTCATAGGAATCAAGGAAATTTAAGGCTTAATATTCATCTAAAAAACCATGAGAATTCTAATCAGAGCTTTAAAAACCAATCACGACAGTAGCAAGAGGTGCATTATTTTTGTGATAAAAGGCACCTATCTGGTAATTATTGGATAGAAAACAAAGTAATGTGTGGAAATTGTGGGAGAATCCATCCTACGGAGGTATGTAGGCAAACCAATAAAATAGGCCCTTTGAAGTTCCTACAAGAGAATTATCATCAACAAATCTAAGATTAATTGAAAGGAATAAGAAATCCTAGTTCAGATAATACTTTAAATATTAAAGATTTTTTATATGCTATAGAAGGATTTTATGTACAAACCTATTTAAATATAAGAAGATTTTATCAATATAATATTTTTTTTAATAATATTATCATATTATTTATCTTTTTTATTAAAGACAAATTACTTATTGGAGTCTTGTCAATAAGTTATAATTCTCTATAGTCAGGTATCAAGTATATTCTCAGATTGAAGATCATGCCACATGACAACAATTTCTTTTACTTTGAAGAACATCATATTTTCCAAAAGGGCCATTGTACCTTTGTCTTTTTCAAACATATTATGATTTATCAATTACATGATATTTTGGATTCAATAAGATATTAGAACTCATTTCTAAAGATTTTTTATGGCCTCAAATGTAAAAATCTATCAAGGACTTTGTTTTCTTTTATAATATATGTTTTAGATCAAAAAATCCTTGATATCATCTATATGGACTTCTTCAAATAGACATCAAGCGTTCTTCAACATTTTATCTATAAATCTATAGCTAAATTAAGTGAAACAACCAAATTTTAGAATAAGACTTAAGATATACTATCAATTATCAACAAGACAATTGGACATCTTATTTATTTCTAACCAAGTTTGTCTATAATAACATAATTTATGCATCTACTCAATAAACTCCATTTTATTCCAATCATAGCTGCTATCCAAAATTGGACATGTTATATATTAGTAGATCTAAAAATCTAGTGATAAATAACTTTACAAGTTGAATTACTAATATTCAAGGTGCTTTGAAACTTCAACTAGAAGAAGCTCAAGTATGCTCTAAAGAGTCCATTAATACGTAGAAGAAGAAACAACCCCCATTTCAAGTTGACAATAAAATATAGTTGCTTTGACATAATATAAAGACTACTTGACTATCTAATAAGTTGGACTATTGAATGTTGGAACAATTTCCTATTCAAAAACAAATTAATTCTATTGCTTACCAATTGGAACTACAAACATCTATGAAAGTACATTATATTTTTTATACATCTTTTTTAGAATCTTATAGAAAATCAAGTATATTAGGAAGAATACAATCGCTACTATCTTATATTGAAGTGAACAGCTATGAAGAATTTGAGAATGAAATACTTAATTTGAGGCTAAAATTAGGATAACTAGAGTATTTTGTGCATTGGCACAGTGACAACATTGATAAGCGTTGTCCTGTTATAACACGTTTATGTAGTAAAAAATACAAACAATAATGATTTCTATTTAATATTCAATTATCTTGATTCAATAGGAATTCAAGATATTTAAAAAATATTTTATGAAATCTTCTTAGATTATTTTCTTGTCTTAATAGCTAATAGATAAAAGTTAGTTATTAATTTTTCCTTCTAGATTATAGAAATTCTTTTATTACTTTTAAAAAGCCATAAATTGATAAAAATAGAATAGAAGAGATAAATAATTAATATAGTTGATATTAGGGTTAAATTGGAGATATGATCAAGCTTAAAAATCTGTAAGATAGGTTGGATTGATATCCGGGGGTCCACCATATATGGGATAGGATCAAAATCAAACTTCTAGCCACAAAAATGGCCACCAAGGATAAGATATCATATTATCAAAGATCAACAATTATGATTGAAGAGCTAGCTTTAAGTTTATTCTAGAAGCATAAGACTTGTTTTTATAGGATTTGAGATGACTTTACAATTGTTATCTAAAGTCAAGGCTTATATTTGAGATTGGATTTTTCTACAATAAAGTTAGAGCTAACACTCTTGACTATTTTGTGCAATTGATATAATATCTATGGTCAAAAGTTTGACAATATGTAGGTGATTAAATGTGCTAAGATTGAATAAAAATTTATAATAATCTAATGGTGCAACTAGAATTTACTTGATCTTTAGTACAAAGAGGTATCAAAACTTGATAGTTTAAGATTATTTAGGGTTTTTATAATATTTAAAGATCTATTAGTCAAATCAAGGTAAAATTTGGCATAGTATTAGAAGAATTGAAGATCAAGGTATACACCAATTTTGAGCTAAAGTTAATAATTGAAGAAGGAGAAATTGTTATTGCAATATCTATATCAACTTTCAAGTTGGCGGCCAAGTGATATCAGTGCAGGTTTTGGTTGATTTTCTACAATTTGTAAGTTGGATTGGGCTGAAATTTTTTAAACATAAAGAAGACTTATTTTGGCATTTGTATGTAAAATTTTACACTAAATTCATAATCAAATTAAGAGTTATAGCTTACTAAAGTTTGTTGATTAAAATTAGGACTTGCAAAGAAAAATCATAATTGCTTAATTGTAGAGGCAACATAGTAATTAGATTTTGTGTATAGTTGAAATTACCAAGAAGAGTGTTTTTAAAGACTTTGTATTAACTTAAGCACTCTTATATTGAAATTTGAATCATTTTTTTTTTTTTTATATGAATGAAATCTACTAAGGTTTCTTATTTGTAAACCACAACTTCACCCTCCATAGCCAGGTGCCTGATGCATTCCTAAACAAGACAACATGTATTACAACAATGTCATAGAAGCCACCTTCAAACCTAGTAAGTATGCTACAAAAGGTACATGAATTTCATTGATAACATCCTTCTAGACATATAATGACAACACATTATTGTATGGTGTGATTTTAAATCTAAAAATACAATGGATACCTAGTTGTAAAGAATTTATTTTTAACTTATTTATTAGGCTTCAATAAATGATTTGTCCTTAATACAAAAGACAAATAAATATAATAATATTAAATAATATTATATTAAAAGGATTCTTTTATATTTGAATAGGTTTATATACAAGATTTTTAAAAATTCTTTAACATCCTTTTTTATGTCAAATCATAACTAACTAATTGCTGATAAATTAGATTCTCAATAATTTCAAAGAAAATTCATAATCTTTTTTTAAAAATTCATCTTTATATCAAAATTTTATTATAGCTCCATATATCTATTTTTCACACTTCCATAAAGTCTTGGCTCTCAAAAATCCCTTTAGCTTGTATAAAATGTACAAATTATAATAAAAACCCTTCAACATCTTATTCACCTGTAAAAAATTGTTTTCTTCTTGAATTTTAGAATCTAATATCTCTTCATGTAGTTATCCAATTTTTGTCAAATTTTTTTAAAATGTAGTTTACACTTTTAAATTTTATTACAAGAAAAATCAACTATATATTTATTTTTAATCAACTAATATCTCAAAAATAGATCTAATAGATGCTCAAAAGCCTAGTTTATAGGCATATAAGAACTATTTTCTTCATATTTCAAAAATCCAAAACTCAAATGCCACCAGAATTTGTATATAGCTTTGTTACAAGATAATATACATTCTTAAAAATTTTGAATTAAAATATTATCAAATTTCTTAAAATATAGCTTAAAATATAATCACTAATTAAACAAGTCATTTATTGCCCTTAGATTATAAGCACTAACTTTAGCTCTCAATATCTCCTTCATTCCAACTTAAAATTCATCAAGCCTGAAATATAAAGTATAGTTAAGACAATATTCTTTCTAATTTTGATTACCAATTCTTCATTATTTTTTGTATGCATGCGTTATATTCACATATTCAAATGATTTCAATAGAATAATCCTAATTCCTAATAAGGCCTTAGACAATCTTCTTGAAGCCATTAGATATGATTTTTGGCCAATAGGAATAGAGATTTCTATCATCTATTTCCATTCATCTACATAAATGGCCTAAGTATTCTTTTTTATATTAAGATCCCTTTTCAATCTTTTTTTAAATAAAATTTATATAATATGTACTCTAAATATTAAATAAAAGAAAAAAAATTAGATTGTAAGGATCACCAATATCTAACAAAGATAACTCAAAATGTATATAAGTTATTATCAATATAAAATCAACTTCAAAAGTCACTAATAAAAAAAAATGAGGTTGTATAAATCTTAATAGTAGCCCTTTTAAATAAATTTTTTTCAAAATAATAATCTAATTATATTTTACAACCAATTAAAATCTACTAATATGGCTTATATATATATATATATATATATATATATATATTTTAATAATTGAACTATAGTATAATAATTTATTAGATAATATTTCTTTTTAGCATATTCAAATATGGTGCATTTTAGACTTTGTAATTTTATTTAAGAGAGATGAAAATAATTCTAAAAGTTTTAGAACTCAAGCTTTATATACATATAAACTAGCAAATTCAAAAGTAATTCCATTCTACTTTAAAATTATGACTCATCTTTAATTTAGCTTGAATAATGAGATATTGATAGTCAAGAAGATAATACCATGTAAATTTGGCCATCTCAATTGAGCATTTCATATTATCAATCTTGAGATAAAAAATTGCATGAATCAAGAAGATGGTATAGAATACTCAGTAGTCACTTTGTGACAATCATCATCAAAGTAAAATTTTTCCATTAAAGATTCCTTGAAGCAATCTTTAAAGGACATTTTTACAATAAAGACATGGAAGTTTAAGCTTGGTCTATAGTAGAAGGCATTCTACTGTTATTGATTGCAATGACCGATAAATCTTTTTACTTATTAAAAATAGCCTGAGTATGTAGTAGATACCATACAATACATCTTTGATTTCTTTTTCCTTTGACCAACTTCAATTCTATCCCTTCTTATGGAACTCACAGCTAAAAAGAGAGGTGATGTCTCAAACATATACAGAAGATATTAAAAGATTTTCAATAACTTTAAGAAGGTCCTAACAAGTCCTAGTAGGTTCTAAGAAGATTCTAGAAGGTCCTAAAAGATTCTAAAGAATCTTAGATGGTCATAAAAGGATCTTAGACTTATGTCACTTTTAAGCATCAAAGACATTCTTCAAGGAACTTTCTTGAATCTATATATAAAAAAATATATATATAAAAATTAAAACTAAGGGGATTTTGAGCCTTGACAATATTATTGTGTTATAATGTGATTATAGAATGAAAGAGAAATATATATATATATATATATATATATATATATAGAAGAGCTTAATTAAAGAATTAATAATAAAATTATTTTTAAAAATATAAATAAAAGTTAGAAGGTTAATAAAAATATTTAGTATTAATATTATTTTTTATAAAAAAGAATTTTATTTATTTTATAATACCATAAATAAGACAAAAAAGATATACTAGCAAAAATAATACTACAAGCATCTTTAAATCAATGAAAAGGATAGTTTCTAGCAAAACTTATAAAAAAAAATCTTAGATTGATATTCAAAGAAGATTGGTTGTAAACTAGCATCAAAACCACACTCTAAGACATAAAATCATGCGCTTACAATAGATAGGAGGTTTTATTCTTAATTAAAGAGTGGGATTAGAAAGCAAACTTGATACAATCTTTTTAAGCATTGGTTTCAAGGTTTTTGAATTTATAATAAATTTGTGAAAGGTATGCAAAGTCAAGGTTCTATTTAGGTGACTTTGGTTATTGAAAAATAAAGTGGATTTATTTTTTGAAGAATTTTTTGAATTTTGTAATAGATCTATAAATAATAATTTGTAGATTTGTGAATTTACTTGTATTAAATTTTTTTTATGAATTTTAGCTTAATTGGATAGTTAGATCAAAGATTATTAAAATTTAAATGGACTAAAATCTTAGAAATTGGATTTTGAAGGTTAGTGAAGGTTTTTATAATTTTGAGCAAGTTTCTAATTAGATTGGAATGATTTTTTTAAACTAGTAGTTGACTTAGTTTTTAATATTTTTATAAAATTTTAAAATATATGAATAGTGCAAAAAAGAACTATTGATGTTGGAAGATTGACATCAAAGTTGAAAAAGAAGAATGATTGATACTTGAGTGGATTAGGAGTTTTTTTTTTAATCTATAAGTTCAAATCTCTTCAAATTTTATATACTTGTTTTTAATTAGTAGATTAAGAAGATGTAAATTTTTTTTGAATAAAGATCAATTTTTAATTTAATAATTATTAAGATTTTAAATTTACTATAGGATTTGATTAAAATTTTATTAGAATTTATTTAAGATGTTTTTAGGATCTTATTAAGATTGATTAGGATTTGATTAAGATTTATTTATAATATCTTTAAGATTTTATTAAGATTGATTAGGAATTAGATTAAGATTTATTTAAAATATTTTAAAGATTTTATTGGAATTATTTGGATTGTATTAGGATTTTATTAAGATTTCATTAAGATTTCATTAAAATTTGATTAAAATTTGATTAGGATTTATTTAAGATTTGATTAAAATTCAATTAAATTTATTTAGGATTTCTTTAGAATTGATTAAGATTTGATTAGAGATTCTTTAAAGTTTCTTTATTATTTCTTTATAATTTCTTTAGAATTTCTTTATTTTTTTTTATGATTTTTTTGAGGTTTCTTTATTATTACTTTAGAAATTCTTTAGAATTCTTTAAGATTTTGTTGTGCATTCTTTAAAATTTCTTTAGAATTTTTTCAAAATTTTTTATGATTTCTTTAAAGTTTTTTTAGAATTTCTTTATGATTATTTTAGAATTTGATTAAGATTGTTAAAAATTCAATTAAATTTTATTTAGGATTTCATTAGTATTGTTAGGTTTTTGGTTAGTTGCAAAATACAAGTTTATCTTCTACAACCAAGTGCTTAGTGTATTCTCAAATAAGATGACATGTAATACAACAATGCAATCTTTCTAGCTCAATTTAGGCCTTTTGGTCTTGTTCTTGTACCTTGCTGTAGCTCTTTGCTTGTGATATAAAATAAACCCTTTCTATTTCAGTTCTTTAAACTTTTGGAATCTTATTCTACTTGAATAGTATGTCTATAAAACCTATGTAAATAAAAAAAAGTATTATAGAATGATGAGCTTACACAAGGCTCTATAGTTGTTTCATTATAGTATATGCAAAGACATCTATAGCAACAAGCACTTGAAAATTGATTATTCAATATTCTTTTCACAACCATCTATTTTCTATTAATATATTTGTTCACACCATTGCTAGATAATTTTTGGTTGAATTACCCATCAGTTACATATCATCAATCTAGATTCTTTTAGAAATTTTTTTTATCACCACATGGTCCTTTTAATATCTTTGTTTTGAAAATATTAACATCTCACAAGTTAAAAGTAATCTTGTAGCATTAAAGAAATAATTACAAATATTTATAATAGACTTCTATGATATTTATAAAAAGATAATAATATATGTGAAGAATTAAGAGAGGGAGTTATAAACTAAGAGAGAAGATAAAAAGATGCAAATTTGATTTGATTTGAAAGGAAGTTCCTATAACCAAATAATAAACAAAATCTTGAGGTTTACTTTAATGAAGGTTCATAGGTTGATGTTTGCATTAGAAAGAGATGATGATAGTGAAATACCTTCTACTAAATATTTCACAACAATGCTTGGATTGCTATGTAAGCATTGGCTTTGTAAAAAGCTTCAAATAAATGATGTTTTGGACATGAAAGATTTTCATCCATAGTGGTATCTTGATTTTTTTTCTTCTACCACATCATGTTAACATGTGGTGTAATCTTCTATATGGGAATATATTAGATACCTGGCTATAGAGAATTTACTTAAAACTTATTGGCAAGAGTCCAATAAGTAATTTATTATTAATAAAAAAAACAAATCATATAATGATATTATAAAAAAAAAAAATTATATTCGTAAATTCTTTTGTATTTAAGTAGGTTTGTATAAAATGGGTCAAATTATCACAAAATCCTTTAATACCCTATTCATCGGCAAGGATTTATTTCTTTCCAAATTTTAGAGTTCAATTACTCTTGATCCAACTATTCAGTTTCTATAAAAGTTTCTTTAAAGTGTAGATAATTTTTTTATACTTCATTACAAAAAAAGATCAATTACAAATTTATTGTTGATTGTCCAATATCTTGAAAATCCTAGCAGGTGCTTAAAATCCTAGCTCAAAGATATTCGAGCACTATTTCCTTCATATCTCACAAATCTAAAATCTTAATATTACAAAAAATTTGCATATAGTCTTGTGACATAAATATATACACTTTTAAAATTTTTGAACTAAAAATTTATCAAATTGTCTAAGACATAGGTCAAAACATAACCACTAATTAAGCAGGATCACTTACTATCCTTAGCTTATAAGTACTAACTTCAACTCCCAATATCTCCTTCATTCTAACTTAAATTATACCATATGTAAAAAGTGTAGCCAAAAAAGTGTTCTTTCCAAATCTGATTGTTGATCCTCTATTGCTCTGAGTATGCGTGAGTTATGCCTAAAAGAGTGACAGTAGGTACAATTTTGACACCTTAACTTTGAGTGCCTATATCTCCATAAAAAGTCCAAATCACACAAAATTTGTACCAAAATTATATCCAAAAAACCAAACTTGCTGATCCTAGCCTTTGATATTCAATTCCTCTCAAAAAACAAATCCTAATTCTTAATAAACCCTTGGGTAGCCTCCTTGAAGCCCATTGGGCATGATTTTTGGCCAATAGGAATAGAGATTTCTATCATCCATCTCCATTCATTCACATAGATGGCCTAACTATCCTCTTTCACACTAAAAATCCCTTTCTAATCCTTTTTCTTATAAGATTTACATAATATGTGTTCTAAATATCTAATAAAAAAAACAAATAAGATCTTAAGGATTACCAATGTCTAACAAAGGTAATTTAAGATATATAAAAGTTATTATCAATATAAAATCAACTTCAAAAGTCACTACCAAAAAAAAAAAAGATTGTATAAACCTCAATAATAACCTTTTTAGATAGATTCTTTCTAAACTAATAACCTAACCACATCTTGTAATGAATAAAATTCAATGTTATGGCTTTTATTTAATTGTATAATAAATTATATATTAAATATATATGTATAATTTTTTCACATGGTAGCCAAACTACAACATGACAACGTTGTTATATTATGATTTGGCTATCATATAAAAATAACATATATATATATATATATATATATATATATATATATATATATATATATATATAATTTATTAAACAACTAAATGAAAGCCATACTAGTATATTTTAATTAGTTATAAAATATAATCAAATTATTATTTTAAGAAAAAAAATTGTTTAAAAAATCTTTTATTAAGATTTGTATAATTTTTTTTAATTTTTTATAGTAACTTTTGAGATTGATTTTATATCGATAATAACTTTTATATATTTTGAATCATCTTTTTTAGATATTGGTGATCCTTGAAATCTTATTTATTTCTTTTTTTTCATATTTAAAATACATATTATATAAATTTTATGAAAAAAAAGAATTAAAAAGAGATTTTTAGAATAAAAAAGAATAATTAGGCCATTCATGCAGATGAATAGAAGTAGATGATAGAAATCTCTATTTTTATTGACTAAAATTCATATCCAATGGACTTCAAGGAGACTATCTAAGTGTCAAGGACATACTTGTTAGAATCTTCTAGAACATTCTAGAAGTTTCTTAGAACTCTCTAGAACCTCCAGAACCTTTTAATATCTTTCCAGTTAGTAGAAGTTGCTTGAGAAGCTCCCTAGTTGGAAGAAGCTGCTTGAAAAGCTTCCTAGGTAGGAGTATATATTGGAGTCGAAGCTGAAGAGTTCTTCAATCTCGACAACACATCTCTTAGAGGTCTAGCTCACCTCTCTGGTGTTGTTTTTGTACTCATCTGATTAATCCAGTTCCTGCCAGTTCTTCTTGAACTTCTTGTTTAGACTTCAAGTCTATATTCTGTGTCCGTGACAGTTTGTCGAGACTATTCTCACCTTGGATATCAAAGTTAGTTCCTTCTTATTGGAGTGTGGATTATCCCTCTTCTTAAAGGTACACTAGTATTTTAGAGGTTGCGGATTACCCTCCTCTAAACTGATATCTTTTTGTCATAATATTGGAGTCTTATTCTTCTTGGAGAGAGTGGATTATCCCTCTTTTTGAAGGTTTTAAGGTTTTTTAGAGGTTGCGGAATACCCTCTTCTAAACCAATATTTCCTCCTTGTAGAAAAAATTACTTCTTTTCTCTTAGAATGGTTGGAGGTCAAGACATTAATATGAGTGAAAGTTTGGAGTCTAGGACATTAATATGAGTGAAAGTTTGGAGTCCAAGATGGACGCCATTATGAATGCTCTTGCTACGTTATCAGAGAGAACTATGATGATGAAAGGAGTCTTTGCAAGACTTCATAATGATGGAGCATCTGGAATAGCACAATCTGGGCTTCATCAGCCTCGAGCTTCTGCACCAGAAGAAGTAGCTTTACTTGTGGTTGAACGAGAACTATTACTTCCACAATGAAAGGAACCTCGTATTAGCCTTCCAGACAAGTTTGATGGCACACTCTCCAAGTTTCGAGGTTTCATCAATCAAATCAAATTAATAACAGCTCTGCAACCCGAACATTATCCGACGGAGGAATCACGTGTTGGATTGGTTGGAACTTTGCTTACGTGACAAGCTCTATCAAGATTTGCTCTTCTATTTGAAAAAGGATCACCAATTTTGAACAACTTTGAGACTTTTTTGGAGGCATTTGCAGAAGCATTTGGCGAGCATAACAAGGCTCGGTGGGCTACAACAAAAATTTGATCATTACGACAAGGGACTCGCTCTACATCAGTTTATACATCGGATTTCAGACAATTGGCATACGACATCAATTGGGATGAAGAAGCATTGATGAGCCAATTCTATTAAGGTCTAAGGGATGATGTGAAGGATTTGTTATTATCTCTTCCTGATCCACGAACGCTCAACGAAGCCATTAGCCAAGCTGTAAAGTGTGATAACCGCCTATTTCAACGTCGCCAAGACCAATGCTCCAGACAATATACAAGTCATCACGGCGCAATTATATCGGCAAGTAGCCTAAATTCACAAGCAGAGACAGAGGACATGCAGATTGATGCGGTACGTATCAAATCCCTTACTCTAGAAGAAAAGAAGCAGCGTATGGAAAAAGGTTTGTACTTTTATTGTGGTGGAAAATGAAAGTTTTCATTAAAAACTCGCTCAAGAAGTTATTGGACGCTAAAGATCAAGAAGAAAGGGTGTGCTTGCTTAGGAAAATTTGTGATGCCCACCACAATAGAACCGTAAGGGTCAACAAATCAAAAAATCAAAGTTCTTTCTTCACTAACCCCGCTCGTTGTTTTACACCCTTTGTCTTTGGTCCCTAAAACTAAAACCTAGCTCATTAGATTCGTGAGCACCTATTGTTTTTAGGACTAAAAATTTACTTGCTGTCACAAAATTTTAGTACAAAATTCAAACTCGTTTTCAATGAGAAGTAATAGATGGACGACCTTTATTAACTGGTAGTATCATCCATGAATCAAAACCTATGGAAGTGATGTTTAAAGACCACAATAGTTATATTATTTTCAATATTATTAGCACCCCATCAAATCCTATTATTCTTGGTCTTTCTTGGTTGAAAAAATATAATCCATCCATAGATTGGAGGTTGCGGAGGATAACATTTTCCATAGAACAATCTGAGGACAAGCTTGGAAGAAGACCTCAAACCAAAAAATCCTTGTTCATTGGAGCAAGAACGTTTATAAGATCATGCAAGAAAGGCACACCATTGGTCATTTATGCGGCTCCAACTAGTGGAGAGCAGATTTCAACAGCAAGAATATCAAAATAATACAAGGATTTTGAAGACGTGTTCCAAAAGAAGAATGTTGACATGCTACCAGAACATCGACCATATGATTGTGCCATAGAATTGCAAGAAGGAGCACAACCACCTTTTGGCCCAATCTACAACCTATCGCAGACGGAGTTGGCTGAGTTGCGGAAATATATTGACGAGAACCTAGCCAAGAACTTCATTTGTCATTCAAAATCGCCAGCTGGGGCACCAATCTTATTTGTGAAGAAGAAAGATGGCTCACTATGGATGTGCGTAGACTATCGAGGTCTCAATAAGGTGACAAAGAAGAATTGCTATCCATTACCTTTGATCTCTAGTCTTTTGGAACAATTGGACGTGCAAAGATCTTTACAAAGATTGATCTAAGAGGAGCTTACAACCTAGTATAAATCAAAGAAGGAGACGAATGGAAGACAGCTTTTCGTACAAGATATAGTCATTTTGAATATAATGTCATGCCATTTGGTCTTATCAATGCTCCGGTGGTTTTTCAATACATGATGAACGATATTTTTTGAGAATATCTAGACAATTTTGTTGTTATTTATCTGGATGATATCTTGATATTTTCTAAGAACGAAGAAAAGTATAAGAAGCATGTTTCTTTGGTACTCAAAAAACTACGCAAGCGAGGACTCTATGCCAAGTTGGAGAAGTGCTTATTTCACCAAACTGAGATAGAATTTTTAGGATTTGTTGCGACTACGGAAGGCTTGAAGATGGATCCCAAGAAGGTGGAAGCAATTGTGTCCTGAGAAGTTCCAAAGATGGTTAGAGATGTACAATGTTTTCTCGGCTTTACTAACTTCTATCGGATCTTCATCAAGAATTATTCTCAAGTTGCTACTCCACTCACTCGATTAATATGCAAAGATAAGCTGGAATGGGTACCTCTAGCAGAAAAAGCATTTCAAAATCTTAAAACGGCATTTACTACGGCTCCAATCTTGGTACATCCAAACTTTGCAAAGGCTTTCTATTTGAAAACCGATGCTTCGGATTTTGCTTTAGGAGCCGTACTTTTATAAATGGGCATCGACAATAAGCTTTATCCGATTGCATTCTATTCACGGAAGTTTTCTGCGGCTGAGATCAACTACGAGATTTATGATAAGGCATTCTTTGCTATAGTGGATTCTTTCCAAGAGTGGCATCACTTCCTCGAAGGAGCTGCGCATCCAGTGACCGTATATACGGATCACAAGAATCTGGAATATTTCATGTCTGCTCGGGTTCTAAACCATCGTCAAGCTCGATGGAATATGTCGCTATCTAGATTTGACTTCGTTATTACTTATCGGCCTGGAAAGCAGCAAGGACTATCCGATGCCTTATCAAGAAGATCATATCTTGCGTCGAAGATTGGAAAAGCAGCGCTTGATCAACAGTGTACGATATTATTAAAGCCAGAGCAATTCAAGATTTGTGCTGCTGTGGTGCCAATTGATGCTGACTTCCTCAACCAGGTATGTGCTGCGACCATTGAATATTCAATAGCCCTTGATATTAAGGAGTGTATCAATGATGACAAGTTCAAGATTGAAGGAGATCTCTTATACTTTGAGGAGCAACTGTATATCCCAAAAGGGCCAGCACAACTTTGAGTCCTTCAATCTCGTCATGACTTTCCAACTGCGGGACATTTTGGATTCAACAAAACCTTGGAACTCATTTCCCGAGATTTCTGGTGGCTCCAAATGTGGAAGGATGTGAAGGATTTCGTCCTCTCTTGTGACATTTGTTCAAGATCCAAGAACCCTTGACATCGCCCTTATGGACTTCTACAGCCATTATCCATTCCGTGTCGTCCATGGTCTTCAGTTTCCATGGATTTTATTACAGATCTATTGCCATCGAATTCATTTGACAGCATCTTTGTTGTGGTGGATCGACTTACAAAGATGGCATATTTTATCCCTTGTAAGAAGACATCGTCAAGCAAAGATACAGCAAGGCTCTTCCTTGATAATGTGTATCGATATCATGGTCTACCAGATGATATCGTGTCGGATCGAGGAACCTAATTTGTATCAAAGTTTTGGAGATCTTTTTTTAAGATATTGAAGGTAGACATCAAGCTTTCTTCGGCATTCCATCCTCAAACTGACGGCCAAACGGAATGGGTGAATCAAGTTTTGGAATAGTATTTACAATGTAGCATCAACTATCAACAAGATGATTGGACTGCATATCTATCGCTAGCCGAGTTTGCATATAACAACACCCTTCATGGGTCGACTCAAAAAACACCATTCTTTTCCAACTATGGGTACCATCCGAAGCTTGATCTATTGAGTCCGTCAGCGAATAACAACCCAGCAGCTAAAGGATTGGTGCAGCAGCTATCGAAGCTTCAAACTACATTGAAGCTTCAATTACAAATTGCCCAAGAGTCTTACAAAGCATCCACGGATAAATTTCGGAATCAGACACCTAATTTCAAGATTGGAGATAAAATATGACTGCTTTGACGGAATATCAAGACTAAGTGGCCATGTGATAAGTTGGACTACTGGAGATTAGAACCATTTGTTATCCAGAAGCAAATCAATCATGTAGCATACCGCTTAGAGTTACCAGCTGCTATGAAGATACACCATGTCTTTCATATTTCTCTGTTAGAGTCTTATCAAGAATCGTCTTTTCTTGGAAGAGTGCAATGTCCGCCACCTAGTATAGAAATTGAAAACAACGAAGAATATGAGGTGGAAAGGATATTAGATTCACGGCAAAGATGGAATAAATTAGAGTACTTTGTGCATTGGAGCGGCTACGATATTAATAAAAAAACATGGGAATCGGCCAAAAATCTTGCCAATGCATCTCAAAAGGTATAGAAATTCCATCCACGATATCCTAATAAACCAAAAGCTAGTCATTAACGAAGCATGAAGATGAAGCCTTCTCTAGAAAAATGAATAGAAAAAGGATCCAGGTCTCATCAAAACATAACTTGTTGTATTTCATAATATCAACATATCTAATATCAAGGTGTATTTAGATATGGCTAGTGAGAATGTAGATACTGTACTAGTGGTACCATCTCATCCGAGTAGCTCACGACGTTGACCTCGAGACGAAGAATTAGAAGAGCCAAGAAGACGTTGAAGAATACCAAGCAGCAAGTCACTTGTCATTGTCTTTGAAGTTGAACCAGCTCATGCAACTAGTGGCAAAGCGATATTTTCAAGTCGTTTTTACAATGAAGATACAGAAGTTCAAGCATGGTCTCAAGTAGAAAATATTGGTCATTATCGGTGGCTACTAGGACCCATGAATCATCTGCCTTGTGAACGACAGCTGGAGTATATTACAGAGACTATGCGACAAATTTTTGATTTCCTATGTTTATGAGTATACATCTCAAATGGCTTCTCGGAGACCTTGAAGCTAGAGGAGGAGGTGATGTCAAGGACATACTTATTAGAACCTTCTAGAATATTTTAGAAGTTTCCTAGAATTCTCTAGAACCTTCCAGAGCCTTCTAATATCTTCCTAGTGTCAAGGACATACTTGTTAGAACCTTCTAGAATATTCTAGAAATTTCCTAGAACTCTCTAGAACCTTCCAGAGCCTTCTAATATCTTCCCAGTTAGTAGAAGTTGCTTGAGAAGCTCCCTAGTTGGAGGAAGCTGCTTGAAAAGCTTCCTAGGTAGGAGTATATATTGGAGTCGAGGCTGAAGAGTTCTTCAGTCTGGAAAACACATCTCTTGGAGCTCTAGCTCACCTCTCTGGTGTTGTTTTTGTACTCATCTGATTAATCTAGTTCCTGCCAGTTCTTCTTGAACTTCTTGTTTAGACTTCAAGTCTATATTCTATGTCCGTGACACTAAGGCCTTATTAGAGATTAGGGTTTTTTGTTAAAGGCATTTGAATATTAAAGGTTAAAATAATTAAGTTTATATTTTTGGCTATGGTATTGGTATAAAAATTAAGTGAATTGGAATTTTTATAAAAGAGATATAGGTGCTTAAATTTAAGATATTGATTTTGTATCTATTTTCATTCTTTGAAGTATAATTGGTATGTACAAAAAGCAATAAAAGATCAACAACTAGGATTGAAGAGAATACTTTCTTAACTACACTTTATATATATGGCTCAAAAAATTATAAGCCTAGATGAAGGAAATATTGGGAGTTGAAATCAATTCTTATAATCTAAGGATAGTAAATAATCTGTTTAATTAGTGGTTGTATTTTAAATTATATCTTAAGCAATTTGATAAGGTTTTTGCTCAAAAATTTTAAAAGTGTATATTTTCATGTTACAAAAAATATATAAAAAAATCTTTGTGGTATTAAAATTTTTAATTTTTGATATATGAAGAAAATAGTATTCAAATATCTATAAACTAGGATTTTAAGTACGTGCTAGGATTTTTAAGATACTAGACAATTGAAAACAAATCTATAATTGATTTGTCTTAAAATAGAACTTAAGAGTATATATTATATTATAAAAAAAATTGGCAAAAATTAAATTTCCGGATCAAAAATCTCTTATAAATTCAAAAAGAAATTAATTTTTTGTGGGTGAATAAGATATTGAAGGATTTTGTTATAATTTGAATATTTTATGTAAATTAAAGGGATTTTTGACATTTAAGACTTTATAGAGATAAAAAGATAAATATATAGAATTATGATGATATTTTTAATATAAAGATGAATTTATAAAAGGAGCTTATGGATTTTTTTTAGAAATTATTAAAAATCTAACTTACCAAAAATTAATTAGTCATGATTTGGCATAAAAAAAGTGTGTTAAAGATTTTTTAGATGCCACAATAAAACTTTATATATAAATCTATTTAAATATAATAGATTTTTGTTAATATAATTTTTTTTTAAATTATTGAATTTATTTGTCTTTCTTATTAAAGACAAATCAATTATCAAAGCTTGGCTAATAAGATATAAGTAAAATTTCTATAGCCAAATATTTAGTATATTTTCAAATTAAAAATCATACCATATAACAACATTATTGTGTGGTATGATTTTTAATCTAGAAATATATTGGATATTTAATTGTAGAAAGTTTATCTATAATTTATTGGCCTATGAATACCACCAATGAATCTTAATTAGTGGATTAATTAAAATTATAGTTTTAAATTATTTAAATACCAAAATATTATTATTAAAGATTTTATTTGATTATTTAAGTATTTATTAGAATTTAAAAGAATTTATAAGTTACAAGAGTCTTATTAGAAAAAAAAGTCATAAAATTGGAATCTTAATACGTCTTGGAGTCAATTATCTTAGTTAGTTTAGTATTTTTTTTTTTACTAATTAAAAGAATTAGTATTTAGTTATTGAAACCAATGTCTATATTGGCCTTTTATTTATAAATATATTAATTATTAGAAATATATAAATATTACTTAGTAGATAGAAGAAGCATGAAAAAAAAACCTCATGTCTTTTTAATTATTTATATAGAAAATATGATTTCTAGTTGATTTAAATTGATTTTATTATTATAAAAAATCACCAATATAGAATAAAATAGCCTTAAATTGATATTATCATCTTAAAAATATTATAGAGATTTTTTAAAATTATTTAGAAATTATTTAGAATATTTTAGGAATTTTTAGAGCAATTTTGAAGACTTTGGTAAAAATAACTTTTACCACCTTGTGAGCCATCATGAAAAAATAGAGCAAGATTTGAAGGCCATACAAGATTCTTAGGCTAATTGGATATTTTTAAACACCATAGTGAAGTCAAAAATATAAAAAAAATGAGTTCTACTAACAAAAATAAGGAGGACCAACAGGTAGTATAGTCCTTGTAGGAAGGAAGGTGCACAAGTCCCATATAGGTTGTAGCACTTTGGATGTAGGTAGGAAGATAAGACTAAGGCCTTGTGGCCTCTCTAAGACACCCTTATATACTACTTGTGAGCCTTGGTGACGTTCAAACTTATGATCTCTTAAGCAAGTTATCCTTGAGGTAAAAATTTCTCACTTAATTTTTCTATTATTTATCTTTTATCTTTAAATTATCATAATTTATTCATAATAATTTAAATTTATATATTTTTTATATCATTTTAAAGATAAAAAAAATTATCTATTTAAAAATATAACTTTTATTTTTTATTTTTATATTTTATCAGGTGAAAATATAATAAACAGACTGTGACTGAGTTTTAGATTGTGTACTTGCTTGATACCATTTATTTCACTTGTTTTGTATTGTTCTTTTCTTTGTTCTTACTATTTGCTTTCTTCACTTCACACCACCAATTATAAGCAACTTTTAAGAGAGGCCATCTTGTAATTTGGATTGAAGGGTGAAATTTACCCTCACATAGCTAAGCTTTGATAAGTGATTTATTCTTAACATATATATATATATAAGAAAATATTATATTAATAAAAATCTCTTATATTTAAATAGATTTATACATAAGATTTTTCTATGGCATCTAAAAAATCTTTAACACCTTTTTTTATGCCAAATCATAATTAACTAATTGCTGACAAGTTAGATTTTCAATAATTTCAAAGAAAATCTATAATTTTTTTTAAAAAACTCATCTTTATATCAAAATTTTATCATAGCTCTATATATCTATTTTTTTACCTCCATAAAGTCTTTACTGTCAAAAAATCTCTTTAGTTTGTATAAAATGCTCAAACTATAACAAAATCCTTCAATATCTTATTTACTTGCAAAAGATTGATTTCTTCCTAAATTTTAGGATCCAATAACTCTTGATCTAGCCATTTAATTCTTATCAAATTTCTTGAAAGTATAGCTTATATCCTTAAGTTTTATCATAAGAAAATTCAACTAAAAGATTTACTTTCAATTATCGAATATCTCAAAAATCTTTGCAGATGCTTAAAATCCTAATTTATTAACATCCAAGCATTATTTTTTTCTATCTCTAAAATCCAAAATTCTAATACTACAAATTTTTTTGTATAGCTTTTTAATATAAAAATATACACTTTTAAAAATTTTGAATCAAAATCTTATCAAATTACTTAAGATATACCTCAAAATACAACCACTAATTAAACAAGTCACAAATTGCTTTTAGATTACAAGCACTAATTTCAACTTCCAATATCTCCTTCATCTTAACTTAGAATTCATCAAACTATATATATAAAATATAGCTAAGAAAATATTCTTTCCAATCCTTGTTATCAATATTGTATTGTAATTTGACTACCATATGAAAATATTGTACATATATTTAATATATAATTTATTATACAACTAAGTGAGACTTATATCAATAGATTTTTATTGGTTATAAAATATAATTAGATTAATAGTTTAAAAAGAATCTATTTTAAAAAATAATTATTAAAATTTATATATATATATTTTTTATACAATAACTTTTGAGATTGATTTTGTATAAATAATAATTTTTATATATTTTGAGTTATCTTTGTTAGATATTGGTGACTTTTGAAATCTTATTTTATTTCTTTTATTTAATATTTAAAATACATACTATATAAATCTTATTTAAAAAAAGATTAGAAATGAGTTTTTAATGTGAAAAGGAGTAGTTAGACCAACCGTGTGGATGAATGGAGATGGATAATAGAAATTTCTATTCCTATTGGCCAAAAGTCATGCCCAATGGGCTTCAAAGAGGCTGCCTAAAGCTTTATTAGGGATTAGGATTTCTCTTTCAAATGAATTTGAATATTAGAGATTAGGATCAACTAATTTAGGTTTTTGACTATGATTTTGGTGTAAAATTTGAATGATTTGGATTTTTTTATGAAAGAGATATAGGCGTCCAAAGTTAAGGTATTAATTTTGTATCTATTGTCATTCTTTTGGATATAACTCACACATACAAAAACCAATAAAGAATAGCTACAAATTTTAAAGAAGAGGTGCCAAAAGACTATTGGGGGATATCAATTTAATAATTTTAAGGTATTGTATTAATAATACCTTATTTATATTTCAAAATATGTAGAAGAGATCACATAGGATGTTTTTTGAAAGATAAAATATCAATCAAAGTTAAAAATAAATCAAAATAATTTTTTGCACTATAAGATTTAGCAAAGTTTTCAAAAATTGTTTTCCAATCTAATGATATATTTTTTTGTAGACACTAGTATCATATATTTATAAATTGTTTATATTTTAAATAAAATACAAATTTTATTTTATTTTAAGTGATTTCATGTGTTAGAATTATATACTTGTAGCAAATATTTTATATTATTTTTTAATAAGGTACTGTTAAAAAAACAAAAAATAAAAACCCTCATTCAAATATCATATACATAATATTCACATGCACATGAAAGTTGTTTTATAATATAAATTCAATATCAATTGGTAATTAATTGGCAATTCAATTTTAAGTTTTATTTCATAATCACAAGTGATTAATTAATTAAATCATTGATAAATAAATTATTAAAATTTAATCACTTCAAAATGATATATACAAGTATATTTATAAAATGAAGTTAAAAAGATACATCACCATTCTTATTTTCTATTAAAATGGAAATACAACAATAAAAAAATATTAAAAATAAATTTTAACTCATATCAATAATTTGAACATTATTACTATTCAGATGCATATTACATCTTAAAGAGTGATTTGAGGATGCAAATTGAAGATTGAATTTATTATTGCAATTTTAAAATATTATTGGTTTGGATAAATAAAGAAGAATATTAAACTTTAAATCAACCCAGCTTTGCTCTTACCATTCTATATCACATCTTGACCACCCCATCCATTCACTCCATGATGAATTAGGTCACAAAAAAAAGCAAAAAATCTCAATCAATTTGGCCACTCATTAGGGACACATTAGAATCACACAATACAATTATGAATTGTGAATGGAGAAAAGAACTCCAGAGATTTGAAATTGAAGGATTGGTGACCTTCTTTGGATTGGTGAGGAATATTAACTACTTGCTACAAGTACATAATTCTTTGGATTGGGTCGATTTTATGTTCTCCTAAATAAAAGGTGCATAGTTAATGTAAATTTTTGTGTTTTATGTTATATGTATACATAAATGTAGATAGTCAACTTGGTTGAGTATAATGAAAGAGGTTTTTCAACTAAAACTTAAATTTGAAAGTAGGTGCCACTTAATGTTGAAGTACTATAAAAGAATGCACTATTCTGTTAACTCTACATGAAGAAACGTTACTTAAAAAAAGATATGCCGAATGAACACTGACCAGTACAACATGAAATGAGGACTGACCAGAAATGTAGAAGCATAAAAGATCATAGAACTTCCACTGCAAAAGTAAAAGTAAAAGAAGTGATAGCCATCCGACAACATGCCACGTGTCGTATTAGATCGTCAGATTGGCAACCAAAGGGGTCTTCCCTCCTCCACCATCAATGGACGGCGGCTGCTTTTTGAAAACCCTGCAACCGCACGGATCCAACCTCGATTCTATCATCCTGTTCCCATCAGCGTTCGCTACCGCACTTCACTTGTGGGAGCCCTAGAACCATGCTTGGGAACCAGTTGTTTTATGGCCCGGGGTGCCCGGACAGGGACTGAAACTACCCATGCTCTGAGCAGAGACTGCCCTGGTGGGTGCCGAATCAGAGCAGCTTTCGTTCCGGGCCTGAGGCCTGGTACCGCAGCTACTGCATTCAAGTTAACAAGATGTCTCATCAGTGTTCATATTGAAGTGAGTTTTGGTGGTTGATGATAATTTTCACCAACAACATTTCTTTGCAGAGTGTCTTTTTTTGAAAAAAATTATATTATTAAAGTTTGATTGGTATACTAGTACGTTATTAATATAAAATTTATCAACAATAACGTGTTCTTAAATTTATTTTTTCCATGGTCTATATTGATGGTAGGATTTTTTTTTGTAGAGTATTAAATAGCTCTAATATCAGTTAATTTAGTTTTTGAGAACACTTTTTTTTTTTGTTCATTGTGTTATTATCAGTTATCTTACTTTTGTTCAAACACAAATTTTCCCTATTCTTTTAGTTCTTTATCAACTATTGTTGCAAGTGCCATATGCAAAACTAACATGTAAAATATCCAATGGATTCACTGATGAATTTGATTGTGGTTAAGTGAAACAAAATGGAAAAGAAATAAAATTAATACTCAAATTGGTTCCTGGATTTGATAAAGCTTCAAGCAATTCAAATGTTGAAAGTCATCCTTTCAAAAACCCGTACACATGTTAGTGCGTAACCGTACACTCATACATACATTACTCTGATACACATACTAATACACATTTTCATATATACTCATACGAATACGACGCTACCGCGAGTGACGTGAGAGAGGCATGACTCGGAGGCCCTTCGCTGCTGCTCTTCTCTGCTTGCCTCCTCTCCTGTTGTTGTTGCTCATCGCTTCCTCGCTTCGCTTCCATCCATTTTGCTTCCTCTTCCCTCACCCTCTTGGCTCAAGCAATCTTCGCCTTACCTGCATGAAGCCCTTGATATGTAGAATTGACTAGAACTTGTAATTTGGGAGGTCCAGGAGGATCTGCTTCGATCTCAAGTATGTTATCTTGATATGCTCTTCGCTCTTTCTTGACCACCTTCGACGTTGAAAGAATGTGTGAGAAAGATTGCCTCTCCTCACAGTGCATTAGCGATGTAGCCCGGTATATGCAATTGATGAATACGGGGTGGATGAGTGACTTTGAGGTGAGGAGTCGGTTCTTTTGTGATGTTAACAACCTGCATTGAGTGAAGGATTGTTCTGTGGTGCACGTTTTGCAAGTAGAGATGTCTCGGCGAGACTTTTCTCATTGTTGTGGATGGAGAGTCAGCTCGCACTCCTCTATGATTTGGATTTCGCGAAGGAGACTTTTTATTGGTGTTTCAGTAACTTGAGGCAAAGTGCGTCACAAGGAGCTGCTCTCTCACAGAAGGGCACCACCGGCAATGCTTTGTGAGTTTAAAATAACGCCTGGCACTATTATTTCTCTACAGTGGGTTCCTCGTAATTTATCTATTCTTTAATTACAAAAATTCTACCAGAAGATCGGCACCTTTACAATGGCTGATTCGCATGTTTCAAATAATATATTCTCGAAAGAGCAGTCGTATCATTAGCATACCTTAGTGAATGCAAGTTGATTTTCTGGTGACATATCAGATGCAATATTTGAGTCAAATTAGATACTTAAGACCGAACCAGTGTTTCTTATCAAATCCATCTGCGGATATGGTACAACTCTTGAATGCCGCTCGTTTTAATGTCGGTGCAGGTCTTAGTGTACGTTGCAATGTTTAAGATTTGGAACTCAACATCTTCCTTAGTTTTTGTCGATGGTGTTGAGCCAGACAAAACCCCAAGCTTTGATAGAATATTGGAGTCGAGGATCGTTATCTGATGGCTTCGCTAATTTAAGCTCTTATTAGCGCTAGCGTTTTCGGAGTGATTCTTTGAGAAGACAGTTCAAGTCGATGAAAGAGACAGAAGTTGCCTTGTCTGTGACTGCTGTTTTGGGTCCTGTCCATTGACAAGCAGTGATGTCGAGCCGACATCCTTAAAGATTTAGGCACATTAATGCGTTTAAATCCAATCGTCTGAAGTCCATCCCAAAGATGGCGATCGATGAATCTTGGTCAGTAAAACATCTTTTTTTTATTAGCCTGCATCAGCAAGTGGTTGAAAGAGGCACCTGAGATAATTTTAAACTTTTGTATTTATTGAGGAGTAATATGTGCCGAAGAGTTAGTTCAGTTTACAGCTCTTTCTATTAAGTGCTGTCTCTTTGCGTTAGTTGGCGAACCTCCTTTCTGCATGCAGAATTAGAGTGTGAGACCCTGTACTCCTCTGTATCTCATTTCATAACTATACTCCAGTATTGACCGATTTGCACAAGAGATGTTGCTCAATGATAGAACTGTGTAGCTGCAACATGCGAAAGGCGTGACCTGCGCATGTGACCGCCAGCCTCTAAGCAGTGACTTTTAGTCGGAGTTCATTTCTTGAGGTAAATTATGCTATGGAACTTAAACTTAGTCCTGTAACGACTTCATTGGTCTGATGCAGCAAATGTGACTTTATGTGCAGAGTATGTCTATGCGAGGTTGGCGTTGTTGGTTGTAGGAAGATTCTAGCAAGAAAAAGAGAGTGGCATCTCAAAGTCTCATTTGGTTTGGTTCCTATCATGGAAGGCAAGTGGAGTGAATGAAGTGTGGAAGTTGACTCTCGATTTCAAGTTGGATTCTCATCAAGTGCAAGCAGAGGTTCCCGTCTCACTAATTGAAATTCTCCTGTGCCGCGGAATAATTTATAATTAATAATTATAGAATAATTTCAGAATGGGATGCTCTAACTCGAAAGTCGATAACGAGGATGCGGTTGCAAGATGCAAGCAGAGGAAGCGATTGATTAAGCAAACCGTATTGTCTCGGCATAACTTCGCAGCTTCAAATGCTCAATTTCTTTCTTCCCTAAAAGGAGTTGGCTCAGCTTTCCGACAATTTGCAGAGGGAGAGGAGATAAAGGATGCAGGGGCTGACACGATGTGTCCTCTGGAAACACCAACGACTTCGAGGACACCCGTTCTATCATTAGGCCCTCCTCCCTTGTTACCGGCGTGGTCCCTCTCATATGGTTTTTCTTCTGGCTTTTCAGCACCTTTTCCTCACTCACCGCTTCAAAAGAATCCTTCAGCAACACGATCACCTAACTCAACAGCGGCTAGTTCTCCGGAGAGTTTCAGCATAGAATTCTTGCCGCCTCCACCTCCTATTATAGCGAATGTGAACAGAATGGAACATATTCCCCTCTCCATACAAACCAAAATATACAAGTTTGAAGGCTATCTAAGCTCTTGCATACCAGGATCGTACAAATTGGAGGACTTTCCCCCTCCACCTTTGATTCAACCCATTCAACTGGATGATGATTGGAGATACTCCTGTCAGACTCCTTCTCTATCAAATGCTGCTAGAGAGAACAACTCTCCTCCACCCGTCCCGAGTCGGATCAGTTGGCAGGATTTGTTTTTAGATCCATTTCAATCTTTATCCTCAACTTTTAGTTCCACAGAACACAGAAGGAATCATGAATCGGAAGCAAGCCAATGTCAGGAGATGGGGGAACGAAGTAGACAAAAGTTTCAGCGGGGACAGATCCCGGAGGTGGACCATAGCAGGAAGGATGAGATTGAGCAGAAGAAGTTCGTTGAGGAGCAGAGAAAGGCCCTTGAAGTGAAGGATATGAAGGTTTTGGGGCCCGAGCTCAGAGGCCTCAGAGGGATAGAGCGAAGGAGAGCTGAGGTGCTCCTTCCCAAACTTCCTCCAGAGAACTCAGATGGGCAGTCACCTCGTAAAGAATTTAAACCAGCATTGGGGACCAATCTAGACTTGGATCAGGACTTCGGATAGGATTAAATTCGCTACACTCGGAGTGCTTAGATGATCTTTCCACAACTCAATGTTCCTTGCACGAAGCTTCTGCGTCCATTGGTTTCTCAGTAGTAGTAGACCTTTTGATCTAGTTATGGGACAGGTTAATGAGTACGATCTGAGTTGAACTGGAGCTATTTACTAAAGTTGACATTCTATTTAATTCATTTTCTTTCTATGAATAATGGTTCACAGGACTCGAACGGAGTGAAAGATGTTCAGAATATCAAGAACTCCAAACCCGAACTTGAGACGCTTCCAAAATCTTTGTCGAAGGTTCAGGACCAAGTATCGATAACTACAAAGTCAACGAAGGCAGTGAAGGCGCATGTGTCAAGGGAACCTCCGAAACTTAAACAAAGAGAGAATACTCTGGTGAATACCGAAATTGATTTGGCTGTTATCAAGATGGAGAGTGGCGATCGGGATCTGCTCGATGTTCTGAAGGAGGTTGATGATCATTTTTTGAAAGCTGCCGAAAGAGGAGAGGATGTTTCCCGCATTCTTGAGACGAAGAAAACACACTATCATACAAGTTTTTCAGATAGTTTGAAAGGTACTTCCACACAAACGAATTCTGGATTACTATTCTATATTTTCCAAGTCAACGGTAGTTAGTTTTCCTGTGTACGTTAATTGTTTTGGTTTGGGTACTCATCTTCGTATTTTACGACTGTGAAGTGGTGGGTGAATCTGCAAGGATGAACTTCTTGAAGCTATCTGGAAAATCCGGTCTATCTGGTGGCAAACACTCTAGGACCAGTAGTAACACAAGTGTTCTTAGTGACGATTCCGCGAACATCATGAGCATCCGAAGTATTAGCGACATGAGAAGCGCAAGGTGGTCTGAAGAGTGTGGACTGAGGGGCAGCCATTCAGAAACTCTTGATAAATTGTTTGCCTGGGAAAAGAAGCTTTTCTCAGAGGTTAAGGTGTGTGTGTTACACCTGAAATATCAGATTCGATATTCGACATGCATTATTTTTGAGGTGGGAGTCGCATTGAGGTTTGTATATATTATGATGATTACACAGCTTACTCATTTTTCTAAATATGGTGTTTATGGGGTTGTTGAAATCAGGAGGCAGATGCTCTTAGAATCAATTTAGAGAGAAAGTACTATTTGTTTAAAAACCAAGATGCCAGAAATGAAGATCAAATTAACATTGTCAAAACTCGGGCGAGTATCAGGGCCCTTCAAACTCGAATGGTGGTAGCTATTCAAGCTGTAGATGGTGCCGCACAGCAGGTGCAGAAGCTAAGGGATGAGGAACTGTATCCACAGGTTCTGGAGTTGCTCGAAGGGTGGGTAGAGTGTTTACCATGCAACGTGTAGACGTCAGTTTCGAAACACTAAGTTGAACAAGAGTGTTTCTGGATACGCTGATCATCTCCCAGTATGTGCATATTGGTGCTGACTTAAACCAGGGTTCTCAAAATATTTTGAAGGTATTCACTGTTGCATTATCGTACGTTCTGTAGGATGGGAACTATGTGGAGGGGCATATCTTTGTGCCACCAAGCTCAGCTCAAAGCAGTTAAAGCTATGAAAAGGCTCGATAACTCTGCTGCCTGTAAATCAACTACAAGCTTTCACCGCCATTCAACAGCACAACTCGAACTAGCTCTTAATAGGTGGGCCTTGTTTTTTGTTTTATTATTATTCCACTACCTGTTGCATGTGAAACATGGCTTGGTTTTTGATTTGAACCCCATGTAGCAATAAGTAGAACGTAAGGAAGTGCTACATGTTGCTGTATGGCTGCACTTGATAGTGTTGCTGATCTTGGTTGAGAAATTTCGCCGTATGTGGTCGGAAGGTCTGAGCAGCTTTGTTGAGTCACAAAGAGATTACATGAAGAATTTAACTTCGTGGCTGCGTCTAAGTCTCATGAAATATGGGACTGAGGAGGACAAGAGTGGATCGAGATCGCCTGTAAGGTCTCCTAGGTCTCCCTTATGCAATGTGGCTGCTTATGGGCTCTGCCTTGGATGGGAAGACGCGTTAGACCAGCTTGCTGATAGAGTAGTGCTGGAAGGTGTAGGGTCATTTTCAGCGGTGGTGCGGGAGATGATGAAGTTGCAGTGGGAGGAGCTGAGGCTTAAAAGACGAGTTGAGACTTATCACAGGGAACTGGAGAAGAGGGAGAACGCTCTACTGAGTGCTACCATGCGAGATACAAGCTCCATACCACCTCCAGTACCACAAACACCTTCCGCCACGTCGGGCAGTGATATGGATAGTGACGGTTCTGATGTTCAGTCTAGTAGGTTTTTTCCTGATCGCCGATTTGATATTGTGCCCGGAGAATGTTTCCCAGAGCGGACTGAAGTTGCTGAGAAGCGGCTCAAAATGGAATCCACGAAGAGAAAACTTGAAAATGAGCTTGAAGCAGAAAAGAAAGCGTACACATGCACTCGAGCTTATACTCTAAACAGTCTGCAAGCTGGTTTACCACAGCTTTTCCAAGCTGTTATTGCCTTTAGTGACCTCGAGGCTGAAATACACGATAGGCTGAGCTCAACTCAGCAAACGCTGCATTGACAAGTGGTCCACCCCCACCGTCTTCCTGGTCGGGTTTTGATTGAGAAAATAGAAGAGAAATGTGGTAAATGTTGTTTCTTCCCCTCGGAATCCATGCTTCAACAATCAGTTATCTAGTGGCTTCGTGACTTCTGTACAGTAGTGTCATACCTATTATACAGTATCTTCAAGAATATAAAGCCAAAAACAATCTTCAAAACTCTGTATGTTCATGAACGCCTCGCAACACAACTAGGAAGTCTACCAGAGTGTCCAAAATTCTTGAGGTATTCAATTAGGTTTGAAGAATTATAAGCATAATGGCTTATGAGTCTCAAACGATTTGCTGGTGCTTTTCGAAATGAATCATGCAACAAATTCTATCAAACAAACTTTTTTTTTTTTTTTTTTTTTTTTTTTTTTGACACAACATGCAAGACAGTGCTGAACTTATGTCTGAACACATCAACAAAGTGAAAGCAGTGTTAAGCAAATTTGCATGTTGTGATGCTTGTGAGAAAGATGAAAATATGGTTGTGATGTTGGAAACCTGTACGTTGTTTACGAGTAACTGAATGTGGTCTTCAAACCAATTTCCACAACAATCTCACCATGGAGTATATAATGGCAAAGCTAATGTAGATTGCTCCAACAAAGTTACAAAATGAAAATTTTAATGAAAATGTTACTTCAAGATAAATATAAGATATTTCTAATGCCATCACAATTTTTGCTACTGCCACCTTAACTTATTTTTATTAAAATTAAAATTATTTTTTATATAATTTTAAAAGAAAAAAACATATTAGAAATATTAACAATTTTTTTTAATTGGAATAAAACAAACAAAAGAAATATATTTAATAGATAGAGGATTGTAATAGCAGTAGCAAAAATTGTGGTGGTATTAGCAATATCCTAAATATATGTTTATTTATTAATTATTATATAAGAATACATTATGTTTATAGAACACCAAGCCATATTGATTGCAATTGGTTTATGCTTGATTATTATTTGTATAAATAATAAAAAATAGAAGTAATAATAAAAAAAAATGATAAACTTAGAACAACCCAAATCATCATGCTTGCATCAGATTTTGAAAGTCCAAGTGAGGAAACTATAAGGATCTACCATATTAGATAGCTACCATTTATATAATTTTATTTATTATCAATAAAATATTAATTTCTATACCTTATATAATTACATAAGTTAGATCTTATACCTTTATAAGATTTTATTCTTGCTTATGTCAATAAGTCACACATCAAATTTAAGAGACATCCATTCCAAAAGTTTTAGATCCTTTAAAGTTTATATGCTTCAACTAGGATATTACATAGTACAATATATTTGACAGCTTGAATGTTGACAACATCCAAAATATTATGCTACTGTCACGGACACAAATTATAGACTTGAAGTCTAAATAAGAAGTTCAAGAAGAACTGGCAGGAACTGGATTAATATCACGGACACAGAATATAGACTTGAAGTCTAAACAAGAAATTCAAGAAGAACTGGCAGGAACTGGATTAATCAGATGAGTACAAAAACAACACCAGAGAGGTGAGCTAGAGCTCTAAGAGATGTATTGTCGAGAGTGAAGAACTCTTCAGCCTCAATTCCAATATATACTCCTACCTAGGAAGCTTTTCAAGCAGCTTCCTCCAACTAGGGAGCTTCTCAAGCAACTTCTATTAACTAGGAAGATATTAGAAGGCTCTGGAAGGTTCTAAAGAGTTCTAGGAAACTTCTAGAATATTCTAAAAGGTTCTAACAAGTATGTCCTTGACACTAGGAAGATATTAGAAGGCTCTGGAAGGTTTTAGAGAATTCTAAGAAACTTCTAGAATGTTCTAGAAGGTTCTAACAAGTATGTCCTTGACATCACCTCCTCTTCTAGCTTCGAGGTCTCTGAGAAGCCATTTGAGATGTATACTCATAAACATAGGAAATCAAAAATTTATCGCATAGTCTTTGTAATATACTCCAGCTGTCGTTCACGAGGCACATGATTTATGGGTCCTTGTAGTCACCGATAATGACCAATACTTTCTACTTGAGACCATGCTTGAACTTTTGTATCTTCATTGTGGAAACGACCTGAAAATATTGCTTAGCCACTACTTGCATGAGCTGGTTCAACTTCAAAGATAATTACAAGTGACTTGCTACTTGGTATTCTTCGACGTCTTCTTGGCTCTTCTAATTCTTCGTCTCGAGGTCGACGTCGTGAGCTACTCGGTTGAGATGGTACCACTAGTACAATATTTACATTCTCACTAGCCATATCTAAATACACCTTGATATTAGATATCTTGATACTATGAAATACAACAAGTTATGTTTTGATGAGACCTCGATCCCTTTTCTATTCATTTCTCCAAAGAAGGCTTCATCTTCACGCTTCGTTAATGACTAGCTTTTGGTTTATTAGGATATCGTCGATGGAATTTCCATACCTTTTGAAATACATTGGCAAGATTTTCGGCCGGTTCCCATATTCTTTCATTAATATCGTAGCCGCTCCAATGCACAAAGTACTTTAATTTATTCCATCTTCGTCGTGAATCTAGTATCCTTTCCACCTCATATTCTTTGTTGTTTTCAATTTCTATACTAGGTGGCGGACATTGCACTCTTCCAGGAAAAGACGATTCTCGATAAGGCTCTAACAGAGAAACATGAAAGACAGGGTGTACCTTCATAGCAGCTAGTAATTCTAAGCAGTATGCCACATGATTGATTTGCTTCTGAATAACAAATGGTCCCAATCTCCGGTAGTCCAACTTATCACATGGTCGCTTGGTCTTGATATTCTATCGAAGCAGCCATATTTTATCTCCAATCTTGAAATTAGGTGCCTGATTCCGAAATTTATCCGCGGATGCTTTGTAAGATTCTTGGACAATTTGCAATTGAAGCTTCAATGTGGTTTGAAGCTCCGATAGCTGCTGCACCAATCCTTCAACTGCTGCACCAATCTTTTAGCTGCTGCACCAATCATTCAGCTGCTGGGTTGTTATTCGCTGACGGACTCAATAGATCAAGCTTCGGATGGTATCCATAGTTGGAAAAGAATGGTGTTTTCTGAGTCAACCCATGAAGGATGTTGTTATATGCAAACTCGGCTAGTGGTAGATATGCAGTCTACTCATCTTGCTGATAGTTGATGCTGCATCGTAAATACTATTCCAAAACTTGATTCACCCGTTCCGTTTGGCCGTCAGTTTGATGATAGAATGCCGAAGAGAGCTTGATGTCAACCTTCAATATTTTAAAAAAAGATCTCCAAAACTTTGATACAAATTGGATTCCTCGATCCGACACGATATCATCTGGTAGACCATGATATTGATACACATTATCAAAGAAGAGCCTTGCTGTATCTTCGCTTGATGATGTCTTCTTGCAAGGGATAAAATGTGCCATCTTTGTAAGTCGATCCACCACAACAAAGATGCTGTCAAGTGAATTCGATGGCGGTAGATCTGTAATAAAGTCCATGGAAACTGAAGACCATGGACGACACGGAATGGACAATGGTTGTAGAAGTCTATAAGGGCGATGTCGAGGGTTCTTGGATCTTGAACAAATGTCACAAGAGAGGACGAAATCCTTCACATCCTTCCACATTTGGAACCACCAGAAATCTTGGAAAATGAGTTCCAAGGTTTTATTGAATCCGAAATGTCCCGCAGTTAGAAAGTCATGACGAGATTGAAGGACTCGAAGTCGTGCTGGCCCTTTTGGGATATATAGCCGCTCTTCAAAGTATAAGAGATCTCCTTCAACCTTGAATTTGTCATCATTGATACGCTGCTTAATATCAAGGACTATTGAATCTTCAATGGTAGCAGCACGTACCTGGTTGAGGAAGTCAGCATCAATTGGCACCACAGCAACACAAATCTTGAATTGCTCTGGCTTTAATAATATTGTACACTGTTGATCAAGTGTTGCTTCTCCAATCTTTGGCACAAGATATGATCTTCTTGATAAGGCATCGGATAGTCCTTACTGCTTTCCATGCCGATAAGTAATAACAAAGTCAAATCTAGATAGCGACATATTCCATCGAGCTTGACGATGTCGTACTGTAATTACTTACAATATGTAAAAATTAGTTAAAATATATTATATGTTTATGAATCTAGATGTGTGTTAGAATGGTTAGTAAGTTAAATTAAAAATGGTTGATAGAAGAAACTTTATTTTATTTTATTTTACTTATTTTAGTTATGGTATTTAAAAATTATAAGATCCAAATGTTTAGTATGAAGCCTTGAGAGAAGGTGGGGACTAAAGGATGAAAATTTAAGCTAGTAAGAGGCTAATTGGGAGGGATGAAATCAAGCCATGGTCGGATGAAGGGAAGGAATAGGGAATTTCATCCCTATTGGTCGAATACCATGTCCAATGGGCTTTGAGGAGGCTGCCCGCGACCTTAACAGGGGATTTTTGGCAACTTCAAAAGGGGGATTTTCAATTTCAGAGGTAGGGTTGTAAAGTTTAAGGTTTTGGGTATAGTTTGAGAGGAAATTTTAGGCGATTTGGAGTTAGAATGAAGAAGTTATACTTATTCAAAGAAAGAGTGGATTTCATACATACTATCACTCTTTTGAAATTTCGCGGAGTTGTACGGAGGCTTTTGGAGATCGGATGGTGCGGTTGGAAAGGTGATTTTAAGATCTACGTCTATTACAGAGGAATTCTAAAGTTTTGAGTTTAGACAAAGGAGATATGAAGAGTTGAAGACAGCATATCCAATTCCAAGGCCGTAAGGACACCGTGTTGTTAATAGTTATGCTTTGAGCCATAACTTGAGTTTTCAGACGAAATTTTGGCTCAAACTTCTTAGAGAATGTGAAATTTTGTGTTAAAAAGCTATACATATAAATTTCATAGAATTTGAGCGTATAGTTTGTGAGATATGAAGAAATTTGTATGCGGGTGTATAAAGACAAGGGTTTGAAGTGACTGTTAGGGTTTTCAAGATATCTCAAGATCCGCAATGAATTTGCAGTTGAAAATTGTTGTAGATATTGATAAAAATACATCAGTACTTTTTGTAAAAGTTTATCATGTTTGGACAATCGGATCAGGAGATATGAGATGTTGAAGTTCGGAAAAATTTCCACATAAAGATATATAAGGTTTTAGAAGATTTTATCATACTTTGGATGTTGTTAGTTACTTGAGGCTTATGTATTTGATGTAATTTCTCAAAAAAAAAAAAAAAATATATATATATATATATATATATATATATAAACTTTGAATTTTCTTCATTTTTGAAGCTTGATTGAGAAATTAGTGACAGCTAGAAGCCCAGCGCTTTCTTAAGATAAATTCTCTCTACCACGACAACAACGGTTTAGAACTCGAGCAGACATGAAATATTCTAGATTCTTGTGATCCATATATATGGTCACCGGATACGCAGCTCCTTCGAGGAAGTGACGCCACTCTTGGAAAGAATCCACTATAGCAAGGAGTTCTTTATCATGAATCTCGTAGTTGATCTCAATCGCAGAAAACTTCCGTGAATAGAATGCAACCAGATGAAGCTTATTGTCGATGCCCATCTGTGAAAGTACGGCTCCTAAAGCAAAATCCAAAGCATCGGTTTCCAAATAGAAAGCCTTTGCAAAGTTTGGGTGTACCAAGATTGGAGCCGTAGTAAATGCCGTTTTAAGATTTTGAAATGCTTTTTCTGCTAGAGATCTCCATTCTAGCTTATCTTTATATGTTAATCGAGTGAATGGAGCAGCAACTTGAGAATAATTTCTGATGAAGATCTGATAGAAGTTAGCAAAGCCGAGAAAACATTGTACGTCTCTAACCGTCTTTGGAACTTCTCAGGACACAATTGCTTCTATCTTCTTGGGATCCATCTTCAAGCCTTCCGTAGTCGCAACAAATCCTAAAAATTCCATCTCAGTTTGGTGAAATAAGCACTTCTCCAACTTGGCGTAGAATCCTTGCTCATGTAGTTTTTCGAGTACCAAACAAACGTGCTTCTCATGCTTTTCTTCATTCTCAGAAAATATCAAGATATCATCCAAATAAATAACAACAAAATCGTCTAGATATTCTCAAAAAATATCATTTATCATATGTTGAAAAACCGCCGGAGCATTGGTAAGACCAAATGGCATGACATTATATTCAAAATGACCATACCTTGTACAAAAAGCTATCTTCTATTCGTCTCCTTCTTTGATTCGCACAAGGTTGTAAGCTCCCCTTAGATCAATCTTTGTAAAGATCTTTGCACGTCCAAGTTGTTCCAGAAGACTAGAGATCAAAGGTAATGGATAGCGATTCTTCTTTGTCACCTTATTGAGACCTTGATAGTCCACGCACATCCATAGTGAGCCATCCTTCTTCTTCACAAATAAGATTGGTGCCCCAGCTGGCGATTTTGAATGACAAATGAAGTTCTTAGCTAGGTTCTCGTCAATGTATTTCCGCAACTCAGCCAACTCCATCTGTGATAGGTTGTAAATTGGGCCAAAAGGCGGTTGTGCTCCTTCTTGCAATTCTATGGCACAATCATATGGTCGATGTTCTAGTAGCATATTAGCATTCTTCTTTTGGAACACGTCTTGAAAATCCTTGTATTGTTTTGGTATTCGTGATGTTGAAATCTGCTCTCCACTAGTTGGAGCCGCATAAATGACCAATGGTGTGCTTTCCTTGCACGATCTTATAAATGTTCTTGCTCCAATGAACAAGGATTTTTTGGTTTGGGGTCTTCTTCCAGGCTTGTCCTCAGGTTGTTCTATGGGAAATGTTATCCTCCGCAACCTCCAATCTATGGATGGATTATATTTTTTCAACCAAGAAAGACCAAGAATAATAGGATTTGATGGGGTGCTAATAATGTTGAAAATAATATAACTACTGTGGTCTTTAAACGTCACTTCTATAGGTTCTGATTCATGGGTGACACTACCAGATAATAAAGGTCGTCCATCTATTACTTCTACGTGAACAGGTTTGAATTTTTGTACTAGGGGAATTTTGTGACGCTTAGCAAATTCTTGGTCTAAGAAACAAGCAGATGCTCCTGAATCTAATAAGGCTAAGGTTTTTAGTTTTTCAGGACCAAAAGACAAAGGAATTGTAAAACAACGGGCAGGTAAAGTAGAAAGAAAGGAACTTGGTTTTGATTTGTCCAGCCGCACGGTTCCTATTGTGGCTGGGCATCCTCGTTTTCCTGAACAAATGCACCTCTATTCTTGATGCTACGTCCATTTTGCTTCTTCGGACAGTTTCTAGCTCTATGGCCTTCTCCACCGCAATAAAAGTACAAACCTCTTTCCATACGCTGCTTCTTTTTTTCTAAAGTAAGGGATTTGACACTTACCGCATCAATCTTTATGTCTTCTATCTCCACTTGTTAATTTAGGCTACTTGCCGATATAATTGTACCATGATGACTTGTATATTGTCTGGAGCGTTGGTCTTGGCGATGTTGAAATAGGCGGTTATCACACTTTACAACTTAGCTAATGGCTTTGTTGAGCGTTCATGGATCAGGAAGAGATAATAACAAATCCTTCACGTCATCCCTTAGATACCAATAGAATTGGCTCATCAATGCTTCTTCATCCCAATTGATGTCGCATGCCAATTGCCAGAAATCCGATGCATAGACTGATGCAGAGTAAGTCCCTTATTGTAGTGATTGAATTTTTGTTGTAGCCCACCAAGCCTTGTCATGCTCGCCAAATGCTTCTGCAAATGCCTCCAAAAAAGTCTCAAAGTTGTTCAAAATCGGTGATCTTTTTTCAAATAGAGGAGCAAACCACGATAGAGCTTGTCCCGTAAGCAAAGTTCCAACCAATCCAACGCGTGATTCCTCCGTTGGATAACGTTCGGGTTGTAGAGCTGTTATTAACTTGATTTGATTGATGAAACCTCGAAACTTGGAGTGTGTGCCATCAAACTTATCTGGAAGGCTAATTCGAGGTTCCTTTCGTTGTAGAAGTAATAGTTCTCGTTGAACCACAAGTAAAGCTGCTTCTTCTGGTGCAGAAGCTCGAGGCTGATGAAGCCCAGATTGTGCTATTCCGGATGCTCCATCATTATGAAGTCTTGCAAAGACTCCTTCCATCACCGTAGTTCTCTGTGATAATGTAGCAAGAGCATTCGTAATGGCGTCCATCTTGGACTCCAAACTTTCACTCATATTAATGTCTTGACCTCCAACCATTCTAAGAGAAAGGAAGTAATTGTTTCTACAAGGAAGAAATATTGGTTTAGAAGAGGGTACTCTGCAACCTCTAAAACGCCTTAAGACCTTCAAAAAGAGGGTAATCCACTCTCTTCAAGAAGAATAAGACTCCAATATTATGACAAAAAGATATCAGTTTAGAGGAGGGTAATCCGCAACCTCTAAAATACTAGTGTACCTTTAAGAAGAGGGATAATCCACACTCCAATAAGAAAGAACTAACTCTGATATCCAAGGTGAGAGTAGTCTCGACAAACTGTCACGGACACAAATTATAGACTTGAAGTCTAAACAAGAAGTTCAAGAAGAACTGGTAGGAACTGGATTAATATCACGGACACAGAATATAGACTTGAAGTCTAAACAAGAAGTTTAAGAAGAATCATGAACTAGATTAATCGATGAGCGATAAAAACAACACTGCAGGAGCAGCTGGTCAAGAGATAAAGTCAGACCAAGAACCTCACCGCATTCCAATATATACCCTACCCAGGAAGCCGGGCCAAAGTTTCTTCCAACTGTGGAGCTTCCTGCCAACTTCTACTAATCAGAAGATGTCAAGGCTCTCTAATAAGGTTCTAAGTTGTTCGAGAACTTCTAGAATGTTCCAAAAGGTTCTAACAAGTATGTCCTTGACAGCTACTTTGAAAAAAATATGATGATTTTTTTTGAAAAAGATGGTTCTTATTAAAATATTAAAATAAAAATTTAAAATTAAATATATTATTTAAGATTTATAAAAATAATTTTATTTAATAAAAAATTAAATCAACATGGATAAAATTAAATTAAGTAATTATTTTACTTAATTTTGTCATTGTTGTGTTGTTTAATTTTTAATCTAAGAATATATTGGATATCTAACTATAGAGAATTTATTTATAATTTATTGACAAGATTTCAATAAGTGATTTGTTTTTAATAAGAAGAACAAATAAAATAAAAATATTATTTAAAAAAATTATAATAGTAAAAAATCTCTTATATTTAAATAAATTTATATATAAAGTTTTTTTTATGGCATATAAAAAATCCTTAATACCTTTTTTTAATAAAATCACAATAAACTAATTGTTGATAAGTAAGATTTGCTGAGATAAATAAATAATAAAAAAAATAAAAAAATAACAAATAAAAGATATTATATTAGATAAATTATTAATGGTCAAAAGATTATCTCTTGGTAAGTGGAAAGGCCACCCTTTAAATAAAAAATGAAGTCAATGATTAAGAGACAAAGTCAAGAAGATAAAGAATCTATTAAAGAATATCTAAAGACTAGGTAAGAATATAAAGTATACGCCATAGGATATACTTGGGATAGATGAGATGCCAAAAGATCCTATAGACATATTAGATATGTTAAAGACATATCTTTATAAAAGATAAGATGTCAAAAGATATATTTAATATATCTTTTGATAAATATAAAAATCAAAGAATAGAAATTATCTATTAGAGTAATAACTACCACCTATAAGAAATGAATATTGGAAGTAAGAGACATCTTACTCCACACTTCTTTTTGTGAATAATCTTGTTGATGCTAAGTGTTGTGACTTCTAATTTTTTTTTTTTTTAATAAGTTATAGGCACATTCACATTTGCTTGTGAGTTTTGAAGTTCTTTGAAGTCTTTGTGGTTGTATAAAATAGATCATGTTGTTGTTGGCAATATTAGGATTTATAACTATAACTTTCAAATTTAGATCTAAATCTAGATCTTAATTTGCTCTTATTTGTTGTTAAATATATTTTGGATTTATATTCTGAGATTTACATCAAAGTATATTTAAAGGTCAAAATAGAATTTTTTTGGCTTTTTTGGATCTTTGGAATATTATAGATGAAAGTAAAGAGCTTCTAAGCATGCATATTGATATGAAGGAAAAAAAGAGTACAAATGTCGTGAAAAAAAGGCCTTTGGATTAATTTCAACTAATGTTGATGAAGCCGACTTCTTCTACATTATCTCTTATAAAGGACCACTGAAAGCATGGAAGACTCTTTGTAACATCTATAAGAGTAGGAACTTATCTAACATCATCTATACAAGAAGAAAGTTCTTTACTTGCAATATGGAAGAAGGTGAAAACTTCATGGTACACATCAATAAAGTGAAGGTATTTATAAACCAACTTGCAATTATAAACAAGCTCTTAGAAGATGCAAATATTATCATGACTCTACTCATAAACTTGCTGGAATCCTACAACTACCTTATTATGGCTTTGGAATCTATCAAATTAAAAGAATTTTTAATAGAGTATGTGACTAAAAGACTTACCTATAAAGTAACCAAGAAGGAAAAAAAAGAACTTCAAAGTAAAGATTCAATACTCTACTCATGTTAAAACAACGACAATTATTCAAACCAACAAGATAAAATCAAAATTTATTTCATTTATAGCAAATTAGGATATTTTGTTCAAAATTATTACAAAAATAAAAAAGATAGAGAAGTAGAATACAAATAGTGTAGAAGATGAATTTGGAGGATAAGATTATACATTCATGGCAACAAATGGAACCTCTATAGCTCTATATAACCTCTATGTCCATGACATTATCCCCCCTTCTAGAGACGAGTTCCATGAGAAGCGATGATTATATGTTGAGAAAGTCCAAGATACGTTGAATTGTGCTTGCCACATACTCTGATCTTTGTTCCCTTTAAAGGTAGTTGATAGGTCCTTTCAACCATCGATAATGTCTCATATTAGGATGAGAGGACTACCTTATTATTTGATTATTATTGAGGCCTTCATAACTTCCTTCCAATAAAACATTAGAAACACCATCAAGAGTAGTTCCTACCTCTAAAAGTATCACCAAACATCGGGAGTCTCTTCCAAGGTTGTGATACCAAGCACGTTGTTTTTGCCATCAATCCAAAGAAGAACATGTCGTTCTTGAGGGTCTTCATTTCTATTCCATCGTCTTGAAGGTTGTGATAGTCGTAATGTCTCGTCCGATAAATCAGCAAATAATGGCTCTTGAACTGAATTCGTTGGTTGTTGATCCTCTATCTCTTTAACACAAATAAATCTAAGGAAATGACAAATAATGATACAAGATAGGATAAAACCTCTATAGAACCTGTTTTGCTTCATAGCAAAGATTTTTTTGATTCTTTATCTTGGTTTTGACAGATGTCATTAATAAAATGCATTGACTTTTATTGATACATTTGTTAGATTTTTTGATCGCTTCCATGTGCATTCACTAATATCGTATCCGCACCAATGCACAAGATATTCTAGTCAATTTTAGCGCTGCCTTGAATTTAAAATCTCTTCAATCTTGAATTCTTTATCATTGTTTACTTCTATATGAGGTAGTGGCATTTGTCTTCTTCCTTGTATATCCAGTGTCTTGTATGGCTCGAATAGTGACACATAGAATACAGGATGGATCTTCATGGACTCTGATAGGTGTAATCGATATGCAACTAGATTGATTTGTTTAGAAATAGGAAAAGGTCCAAGCCTACGATAGTCCAACTTATCACAAGGACAAATAGTCTTGATATTGCGACGAAGTAACCATACCTTGCCCCCTACGTTGAATTAAGGTTGTTTCTTGGGATATGCATCTGCATTTGTTTTTTGTCGTTCTAAAGCTTCTTTTAATTGCACCTTCATTATTGTATGTAGCTCTAATAAACAATTTGCTAAATCTTTTGCCATTGGATTATCAATTTTTGAAAAGTCAAAAACATGAAGTCGTGGGTGGTAATCATAATTGGGGAAGAATGGTGTTTGTTGCATAGAAGAATATATCGTATTATTATAAGCAAATTTTGCCAATGGCAAAAGGGCTATCCAATCATCTTGTTGATAGTTGATGATACACCTTAAGTACTGCTCCAAGACTTGGTTCACGCGCTTTGTTTGTCCATCAGTTTGAAGATGAAAAGCTGAAGATAACTTTATGTTTACTTTTAAGATCTTGAAAAGAGTTCTCCAAAATCTTCACACAAATTGAGTTCCCCTATCCGCTATAATATCCTTAGATAATCCATGATAGCGATAGATATTATCAATGAAAAGCTTAGCTGTTTCTTCACCTGTGATAGATTTTGTGCATGGCACAAAATATGCCATCTTGGTGAACCGATCTACTATCACAAATATAGAGTCATAAGATCTTGATCTTGGAAGATCTGTGATGAAATCCATAGAAACAGAAGACCATAGTTGTTCTGGAATAGGTAATGGCTGAAAAAGCCCAAAAGGTCAATGACGAGGAGTCTTTGATTTTAAGCAGATATCACATGATTGTACAATGTATTTGACTACCTTCCACATTTGAGGCCACCAAAAATCTCTTGATATAAGTTCCAAAGTCTTGTTGTATTCAAAATGTTATGCCATTGAAAAATCATGATATGCTTGAAGAACACGTAAATGTGCTTCTCCTTTTGGAACATATAGGCGTCCTTTGAAATATAGTAGATTGTTCTTGAACTCGAATTTAGAAGAATCATGAGACTTGGAAGACCTATTCTTGATATCATGAACAAGAAGGTCTGAGGACATACTTGACTGAATTTGCTTGAGAAAAGTTGAATCAACAATCAATGTTGATTTCGTTGCTCGAAGATGAAACTACTCTAGTTTCAAAAGAATCATTCTTTGTTGCTCAAAAGCTGCATCTTCTTCTTTTGGTACAAAATAAGAATATCTAGAAAGGACATCGGACAAACCTTGTTATTTTCGTGGCCGTTAAGTAATAATAAACTCAAATCTTGACAAAGACATACTCCAACAAGCTTGACGACGATTCAACATGTGTGCCAACATAAAATATTTGAGGTTCTTATGATCCGTATACATAGTGATTGGATTGGAAGTGCCTTCTAGATAATGGCGCCATTCTTGAAAAGAATCCATGATTGCAAGAAGTTCTTTGTCATGGATTTCATAATTGATCTCGGCTACTGAGAATTTTCTTGAATGAAAAGCTATTGGATGAAGTTTGTCATCTGTTCCCATTTGTGACAAAACTGCACCCAAGGCAAAGTCTGATGCATCTATTTCCATAAAAAATGCCTTGAAAAAGTCAACTCAATACAAGATTGGTACAAAAACAAACAATGTTTTCAAAGCTTCAAATGTTGCTTCCGCTTCTTGATTTTGTTGGAATTTGTCTTTACAGGTCAAACGTGTAAGTGGAGCTACAATTTGAGAGAAATCTTTGATGAAGATCTGATAATAATTAGCAAATCTCAAAAAACATTGGATATCTTTTATTGTCTTTGGAATCTTCTAATTCATGATTGTCTAGACTTTTTTAAAATCCATCATGAGACTATCATTTGAAATGATGTATCCTAAGAAATTGACTTGAGTAGTATGAAATACACACTTTTCTATCTTGGCATACAGTCTCACATCTCTAAGTTTTTATAATACTTAATGAACATGTATTTTATGTTCTTCTATATTCTTAGAATAGATCAAAATATCGTCTAGGTAGCAGATGACAAAATTATCTAGGAACTCACAAAAAACATCATTCATGAGATGTTGAAAAGCAGCTAGTGTATTTGTAAGTCCAAAAGGCATGATATTATATTCAAAATGTCTGTACCTGGTTTGAAATATAATTTTCCATTCATCTCCTTCTTTGATGCATACTAGATTGTATGCTCCTCTTAGATCTATTTTTGTGTAGATCTTAGCTTGATTTAACTGATCAAGGAGTCTTGATATCAAAGATAATGGATATGTGTTCTTGATTGTGATCTTGTTGAGTCTTTGATAATCAGCACATATCCGCAATGATCCATCTTTTTTCTTCACAAATAGAATTGGAGCTCTTACTGGAGATTTAGAATAGCATATGAAATTCTTGGCCAAATTCTCATCAATATACGTTTTGAGTTCAGCCAACTCATCTTGTGATAAACTGTAGATTGGTCCAAATGGTGGCTGAGTTCCTTCCTTGAGGTCGATTGAACAATCATATGGATGATATTTTGGAAGAATATCTGTATTTTTTTTCTCAAAAACGTCCTGATAATCCAGATATTGGCTTGGAATACCACTTAAAGTCTTTCCACTATCAAAAATGGGTGTGGTATAAATAGCAAAAGTTGATCCTTTTTTTGCTACGTATATAAAAGCTTTTGCATCTATAAGTACGAGTTTTACTCTACTATGTTTATAACTTTTTACTTGATTGATAGGATATTTAATGATATTCTAAGAAAAGTCAAGTCTACAAGAATTCCAATTTATTTGAGGGTTATATTTTCTAGCCATGATAAATCTAAAATAATTGGATTAGACGGGGATTTAATTATGTTAAAGGCTACATAGCTATTATGACCATCTATTGTTACTTTTATAGGACGGGTTTCATGAGTGACATCTCTAGAAGACAATGGATGCCCATCTATGACTTCTACATGTACGGGTTTAGTTTTTTATATTAAAGATATTTTACGATTCTTAATAAATTGTTCATCTAGAAAGCATGCTGAGGCTCCTGAATCTAATAAGGCAGAGGCTCTGTAGTTTTTTGGTCCTAAATATACATCTATTATAAAATAAGGAGAGGGTTTTGAGGAGAGAATAGGACCTTTACTAGAAATTGTACAAGGTTCCAACTGCACGATCTCTATTGTAGCTAGACAAACTTATTTTTAGATATGTTTTCTTCTTTGACAACCATACTCCTCATTTTATAGTTGTGTTGTTTTTTCAGACAATGTTGAGCAGTGTGCTTAGGTTCTCCACAATATAAACATAATCTTTCTTAACGATATTGTCATCAAACTTCTCAAACAAGCTAATTTTTGGTTCTCTAATACTTGAATGGTGTTCCATCATAGGTGAGGTAGTATGGTTTGGTATAGATATTGACGCAGCTCCAACCATCTCTATATCTTCACTTCCTGCTAATCTTGTTGCTCTTTGTGGTGGTAAACTGAGTTGATACATTGCAAGCATTAGTTCTCTCATTTGTTCTTGCATTTGTGTCATTGTATTCTTCATTTTCGCAAGCTCTGCCATGATAATATACTAAGAAAGAAGATGTCTACCCTCACTTCAAGAAATGTAGAATAAAACACTCAAAAGAAAAAATTCTAGAAACAATGTCAGTTTAGAAGTGGGTATTCCATAACTTCTAAAATTCTTATGTCTTATCAAGAGAAAGAGGTAATCCAATTTTAATCAAGAAGAGATAAAGCTCTGATACTGTATGTGTATTCTTGTCAATCTGTCAAGGACATGAACTAGAAAAAGAGGTATAATCTAATGAAAACTATATCAAAGTAAAGTCACAAAATAGGAATAAGAAAGTATGTATATTCAAAGAGAAATTGGAATGACTATTGCGAAAGACTAAAAACATGAAGATTCTTGAAACTAGACTAGGATCAGAAAAGGAGTTAACAAGAGTGAAGAGGGCTTCACTCTTGCCTCTATAAATACTATCTAACTAAGAGCTATGTGGTGGTATTTTATAGGATCTCATACATGTGTCTAATTTGTAAGACATGTGTCAAATTTGCATGACAAGTTTTCCACATGTGCGCCATGTGGCTAGCTTGTTGACCAAGTTTCTAACCTACCAATCACCTATAGACATGTATAAAGGTGATTCCGCATCTTATAAAGCCTCTAGGAAGCTTCTCTATCAGATATTATCAAATCAACTTATTTTACCTACTTCTATTGGTTTATATTACTTAGATAATTTGTTGGAATAAATCTTATGTCCGTGACAGCTATTCCATCATCAAATGTTGTCTTGGCAAATAGTGGCATATATAAAAGCAATTGGAATTGGCTCTATTATAGTAGAAGTAGTTGTGAATGGATAAACCAATAGGATCTAATTCAAAGACATCATCTATGTACCCAAGATAAAGCAAAACCTACTTTCGGTGAATAAACTTATAATAGGAGGTTTTATGGTTCAGTTCAATATGAATGGATGTTTTGTAAGAACATTGAATAGAAACATGCTTGCAAAAGGCTCTAGAGAGGAAAATTTGTACTACCTCAATTGTAAGAAGGTCAATAAAGTAGAGATAGCTACGTTTATTAAGTTTACATCAAACTAAGATAAGATAAATATATGACATCATTGCCTTGGCCATTTAAATATGAAGAGCATGACAAAGCTCAAGTCTATGGTAAGTGATTTAGAACTTGATAAAACAAGTCAAAATGCAATATAACTTATATGTGAAGGATGCATATAAAGCAAACAACAAAGGTCCTCATTTCCAAGTGGTATAGCAGCACATGCTACAAAGTTGTTCGAGATTGTCCATTCTAATGTATGTGGATCTATGAAGACCACAAGTATTAGAAGAGCAAGGTATTTATTTTTATTTTTATTGATGATTTTTTAAGAAAGATTTGGATTTATATTCTTAAGATTAAGAGTGAGTGCTTTTAGAAGTTTAAGGAATATAAAGTACTTGTTGAGAAATAAAGTGAGTACGAGATCAAGGTACTATATATATAAATAATGAAAGTGATTACATGTCTAAACAATTTTATGTTTATTTGAAGAATGAAAGAATTATTAGACAAACAATAATTCTATATAATCCATAATAAAATAGTATTACTAAAAGGACAAATCAAACTATTGTAGAGATGGCAAAGAGCATGCTTTATACTCAAAATCTTAGTTATGAATTTTGAACAGAAGCTATGGTGAATGTAATATATACAAGGAATAAGTGTTTAACAAATGTTCTTATATCAATGACACTACAAGAAGCTTGGAGTAGAAAACAACCTTGTATTTCATATAAAAGGATCTTTGGATATATTGCATATGCAAAGATATCAAATTATATGAAGTCCAAATTTGATGCAAAAGATACAAAGTATGTGTTTTTGAAATATTGTAAAGGTATTAAGGCATATAGGCTAATATGTTTGGAGACTAAAACGATCATTAAAAGTTATGATGTCAAGTTTTTTAAGCATAATAGTGCTTATGAACACTTAGAGATGTGTCCAAGTGGGAATAATGGTATATTTATAGACACATCTTTAAATTCAATAAAGAAATAAGAAGATGAAGATAATGAAGATGATAGAGGCGTGAATGAAGATAAAAAGTCAAAGAAGATTGAAAAATTAAAGATTTCTATAATTGCTAAAACTATCAATAAAGAAAATGAAGATATTGAAGATAATAATAATGATGATAAAGAGTACCAATCTTTGAATAAGAAAAGACAAGTTTTAAGGAGGAAGAAAGTTAGAAGAGAGCATAGAATGCAATAAGGTGAATCTTCTTCTTTAAATAAAAGGAGATATCTTTTGAAAAAAAAAAGATTATTTGGTGAATGGTGGAAGAATCACATCTTTCTTCAAGTAAGTAAAAAATATGCCAATGTTGCACTATTTGTTGATCCATTGATTTTATGTGATATAATAAAATCCACAAATGCTATGAAGTGGAAATAGGCTATGGAAAAAGAATACAAATTTTTTATAAATAATAAAGTATGAAAATTGATTCAACTTCTATCAAATCGATCTTCTATTGGTTGTAAATGGATTTTTTGGAACTATTGCAATGGACAATGTTGTGAGATGTAAAGTAAAATTAGTTGCCAAAAGATACTCATAAGTTGCTAGTCTTGATTTCAATAAAACATTTGCTTTCATGGCCAAATTCACTACTATTTGAATTATTGTGGCAATTGAGGTGGCAATAGACTATGAAAGATATAAAAATATAAAATAAGAGACTTGAGCTAAAAAGAGATTTTAAAAAAAAAATCGACAAGAATTTAAATTATCTGAATGAGTACACAAGTAATATAAAAAAAAGTGAGTTAAAACTCCAAGAGATATATTGTTAAAATTGAAGAATTCTTTAGCCTTGATTCCAATATATATCCCTATCTAAGAAGCTTGTTAAGTAGCTTCTATCAAATTAGAAAGCTTCTTGAGTAACTTCTATCAATTTAGAAGCTTTTTGAATTCCTTCTATTAATTGCAAAGCTTCTTGAGATACTTCCACCAACTAAAAAATCTCTAAAATATTCTAGAAGGTTTTATAAACTCCCAAAATATATGTTCCTAATATCATTTTTTTTTTCTAGCAATAAGTTTTAAGAAGAGCTCATACCTTCAAAAATCTTCTTACACATATAGAAAGTCAAGAATATGTTGCACCAATGAAGTTATATATTTTATTTTCCATTATTGTACTATAATTGCTTATAATATATAAAAATTAGTCAAAATATATAATATGTTAATAAGTCTAGATATGTATTAGAATAATTAGTAGATTAAATTAAAAAGAGTTGGTGTAAGAAATTTTATTTTGATTTTATTTATTTATTTTGATTATGGCATTTAAATTGTATAAGACCTAAATGTTTAGTATGAAGCCTTGAGAAGAAATTGGGGCCCAAAGATAAAAAATTAAAATACTAAGAGACTAATTTAGAGGAATAAAAGTAAGGTATGGATGAATGAAGGCAAGAGGTGAAGATCTTCATCTCCATTGGTCGATGGTCATGTCCAATAGGCTTTGAGCAAGCTGTCTGCAATAAAAACAAGGAATTTGATAATTTTAGAGAAGACACATGAAAATCAAAGGCTAGGATTAAAAATCTTATTTTTTGTACTACAATTTTGATATAAGAATCAGGAGATTTTTATGAAGGAAGAATAGGCGCTTGAAATTAAGGTGTATAAATTGTATTTACTATCATTCTTTTGAAAATATGACAAGTTGTATAGGACCTTTTGGAGATTGAAAGGTGCAATTAGAGAGATGATTTTAAGATCTATATCTTATATAAAAGATTTATTACATTTGGAGTTTGAAAGAAAGAGATATTTGAAGTCAAAGATAGCAGAGCAAATTTTGAGGCAGTAAATAGACCATTTTATTGATAATGATGATTTCCACCATATTTTAAGCTTTCAAATGAATTTTTGTCTAAAATTTTTTAAAAAGATGAATTATTATATTAAAAAGCTATAAACCAAATTTTTATAGCATTTGGATATTTAATTTGTGAGATATAAAGAAATTAGTATACATATATCTATAAACAAAGATTTGAAGCTACTGTTAGGATTTTGGCAATATCTAAAGATTGACAATGAATCTACAATTAAAATTTATAGTGATAGTTGTTAAGAGTACATTAATATTTTATATAAAATCTAAGTACTTGTAGACAATCTAATTTAGAAATATATACTATTGAAATTTGAGAAAAATCTTCTTTAAGATTAATAAAGGGATTAGTATATTTTGCTATATTTTAGAAATTCTAGAGTATTTGAGGCTTATATATTTGATGTAATGGTCTTTTTTTTAAAAAAATTATATAAATTTAGAGTTTTTATTTATCTTGATATTTAATTCAAAAATTAGTGATATGTAGAAGTTTAATACTTTTTAGACGCACATTCTATCTACCTTGATACTATTCTTTGGTAATAGGTTCTATTTGTCAAAGAAATCACATGTGGCCTTGAGCTAGTACCTCTATAGTTGCAACATCCCATCTAAAGATCTGATCTTAATTGTGGCCTTTAAAACATCCTCCAAATAAGATCTTAGGCTTAAGAAGAATCACATTTCTAAGTTCAAGCAATATCACTAAAACTTGAGTATTAAAATCAAAACTTGCATGGTTAGGTGTTGCTACTAATAGCTCTAACTATTGTTGTATTTGATATTAAAGTATATCATCTTTACTTTGTTCAATTGAAGGCTGTAAAAACTGCATTGGTTTGCTCAAAGCTTGCATAACAAGTGAATCTTCTAAATCTTGTTTTGCTAAATCTTTCAATAATTGAAGATTTGATATAGAGACTGACTTGCTTCTACAATTCTATTCTATCTTGGAATAGATGATTGCATATTAATGAAGGCTTTGGTTTGACTCTCTTCCTCTTATAGGTATTTTTCAAATTCAATCTTTATCAAGAAGTTATTCTCAAACATGTTTGAATTTGTAGAGATAGAATTGATAAAATTCCTATATTTTTTTAGGCTCATTAACAAGATTTTTGACTAGTTTCTATAAGTGTTCATTGATACTATAGTTACACCAATGAATAAGATATTTCAATTTATTCTATCTTTGCCGTAAATCAAGCACCTTTTTGATCTTATATTCTTTATGATTTTTTATTTCAATACTAAATGACAATTGATGTATTCTTTTTGAAATATGCAACTCTTTATAAGGCGCAAAAAATGAGATATAAAAAATTAAATGTACATTCATAGAAGATGGTAGTTTTAAGCAATATGCAATTGGATTAATTTGCTTCTAAATAGAAAATGGTCCTAATCTTTGATAGTTGCTTGGTTTTAATTTTTTGTAAAAGAAGCCATATTTTATCTCTAATATAAAAAGCATGCAGTTGATTTTTGAATTTATCTATAGATATTTTATAAGCATCTTGAGTTCCTTGCAATTAAAGCTTCAAGGTTGTTTAATATTACAATAGATATTTTGTAAATCCTTCAACTATTGGATTGTTATTTTTTGAGATATTCCATATATCAAACTTTAGGTGATATTCATAGTTGGAATAAAATAATGTTTGATGAGTTGAAGCATGAACAATATTATTATATGTAAACTTTGCTAATGGTAGATACAAGATCTAATTTTCTTATTGATGCTATATCATAAATATTCCTCCAAAACTTGGTTAATTTATTTTGTTTGGTTGTCAATTTGAAGATGGAAAGCCGACAAAAGTTTAATGTCTACCTTCAATATTTTAAAAAGGTATTTCTAAAACTTAGATATGAATTGAGGTCCTCAATTGGATACTAATCATTTGATAGGCTATGATATCAATATATATTATTAAAAAAGAGCCTTGCTATTTCTTCATTAGAAGTAATCTTCTTACAAAGAATAAAATGAGCCATCTTTGTGAGTTGATTAACCACCACAAGGATGATATCCTATGAATTAGATGGCAGTAGATCTATAATAAAATTCATTGAGATAGAAGACTATAACTATTTTAAAATAAATAAAGGGTATAAGAGTCTATAAGAATGATGTTAAGGATTCTTCAACCTTGAACAGATGTCACAAGAGGATACAAAGTCTTTCACAATCTTTTATATTTGAGGCCATGAAAAATCTTGGAAAATAAGTTCTAAGGTCTTATTAAATCCAAAGTCACTTACAGCTAGAAAGTCATGGCGAGATTAAAGAATGTACAATTATATTGGTCCTTTTAGGATATATAAATATTCTTTAAAATATAGAAGGTCTTTTTCAAGCTTGAACTTGTTAACATTTTTATTAAAGCAATACTTGATATTAAGAGCCAACATATCATTAGTGGTTGTAGCACACACCTCATTGAAGAAACTAGAATCAATGGGTATTGATGTAATAGTAGCGTAAAGACAAAATTACTCTAGTTTCAAAAAAATTGAATATTGTTAATCAAACATTGCCTCTCCTATCCTTAATATAAGATATGATCTCCTTGATAAAATACTGGACAATCCTTGTTGCTTCCCAAATTAATAAATAATAACAAAGTTAAATCAAAATTATGACATATTCCATCGAATTTGACAACAATTAATCAAAGCAATAATTGACTCACTCATATCTCCAATCTTCATTAATGCCTCTATAGTTGCTTTAGTCCAATATTTTAAGTATAATGACTTAAAATTTCTTTTTTTCCTTATCACTTTTATTATCAAAACATGCCCTTTGATTATAACTCCTTTCTTCACATGTTGATTATTTGTAATAATTATCAAATTCATCTTCTTCATCTTCACATATATATGCATCAATAGTATGATTTAATCCAGCTTCATCCATTAATTATCTCTTTTATTTAATACTATCAATAATAACATCATAAAATTCTTTTTTTTGTAATATCCATAAATTCTTTTAATATAAACTCAATTTTAGCATTGAGCACATACTCTTCAAGCACCTCTTTTAAATCTATTGCTGCTTTAATATTATCATGAACATACTTCAAGTCACCACATTCTAGAACCTTCCATAGTTTTCTAAAATCTTCCATAGTTTTTAAAAATCTTCCATAGTTTTTTTAAAATCTTTTATAACCTTTTAAAACCTTCTAAAATCTTCTTTAGAATCTTCTATAGTCTTTTAGAACCTTCTAAAATCTTCTTCAATCTTCTACAAGCTCTCGTAGCCTTCTAAAATCTTCTTGAATCTTCTTTAGTATTTTAGAATCTTTTATTGCCTTCTAAAATCTTTTAAAATCTTCTTTAGTCTTTTTAAATTTACCTCAATCTTCTAGAATCCTCCATAGTCTTCTAAAATCTTTAAGAATATTCTTTATTTTTCTCAAATTTGCCTCAATCTTTTAGAATCTTCTTCAATCTTATAAAATCTTCTAAAATACTCTTTGAAGGTTCAATAGAACATAGGTTATGTAATATATATAAGAAACAAGAACAAAATACACCTCAATCTTATCAACATAAGTCTTAAAGTAATCTAAAGTATTGTCTTATTTCTTGATATCAATCTAGTCTTTTGTTCTTGTCAATCATTTAGTTCATTATTCTTATCAATCCAATTCTTTGTTTTTAAAATCATTCTAATTTTATAATCTTTTTTTTATTTCTTTGCTAACTTGTTATCTTACATCCCTGACAGTTTGAAAAGACTATTTAAGTAATCATATCAGAACTTTGTTCTTTGGATAGAGAGTAGATTATTCCTCTTCTTAAAGATACTATTACATTCTAGAAGAGTGCAAATTACTTCCCTTTAGACTAATATCCTTATTTATTGTAGTTTGATCTTTCTTTGCAAAGAATAGATTATCCCTTTTCTAGGATATATCATTACATTTTACAGAATGTGGATTATCCTCTTCTAAATTAATATTATTTAAAAATACTCTTTTTTAATATAAAAAATATTACACTAATGGCTTATTGATTTTTTATTTATCACTATCAAAATAGATCAGGTTAATGAAGATACATCCTCATAAATAGAGAATAGAGTGGCAATTCTTGTAGATATTGTATAATAAGAAATGATATTTATTTGTAATCTAAAAAATATATATATATATATATATATATATATATATATATATATAAATGGAATAAATATCTGAAGAAGCTATGTAAGAGATTCATAGTTTATAATAAAAGATTCTTTGATTAAAGAAAACAGACGATAGACAAGCTATACATATAACTCTTTTAGAAACTTAAAAAGTTGTCATAAAGGAATCAAAGGCTAATATGCCTGATAATTTTGATGGAATAAGATCCAACTTTTGAAAGTTTGTGTAACAATTACGACTTTATTTACAACTATATCTTTCTAATTATCTAAATGGATTCACTTAAGTTGCTTTTGTAGGCACCTTTTTATCTGGAAGTGCTTGATCACAATTTACTCTATTATTAGAAAAGAATTTTCTAATCCTATATAATTTGGAGGCTTTTATAGAAAGATTTACTATTATATTTGGAGATAATAATCAAGAAAAGATGGCAAAAATGAAGATTCAAAATCTACAACAAAGACAATGTTTAGCTCCAATTTATATCACAAAATTTTAATAACTTACTTGTGATCTTGATTGGAATGATAAGGCTTTTATGACTTGATTTTATTATGGCCTAAAAGACGATGTGAAGAATTTACTGATCATAATGCTAAGAGTTGAAAGCTTAGAAGAACTCATATCTCAAGCTATTACTTATGACAATTGCCTATTTGAATTACAACATGAGAAGTAATCAATTTTTAGCAATACCTATCAAGGTACGTCTGCTACATCATCAAAAACATTAGAGAAGCTATTAACATATCCTAAATCCATGCAGATTGATGCAATTCAATTCAAGGTATTAATACTAGTAGAAAAGACTAGACATTTGCTAAAGAATTTAAATCTATATTGTACAAGATCTAAGTACAAGGCAACAAACTATCCAAATAAGTCTAGAGAATTTAAGGTATGAGGTATAATATCTGAATTAGAAAGATCAAAAAATGAAGACATCCAACCATAGTAAGAACCTTACAGTTAGATACCTCCAAATCTAAAGTATCAGAAAAAAATCTCTTCCTACCTCTAAATCCAATGTCCTATTTTATATTTCATGTATATATAAGAACCTTAAAAGAAGACATGTTATTAAGATATTGACGGAGAATATCTTATTTTAAGATATTTGAAAAAAAAAAAAAAAAAAAAAATATATATATATATATATATATATATATATATATATATTATCAAAACACCGTCTTTATAATTGTGCAATTAAATTACAAGATAGAACTCAACTTCTATTTAGTCCAATTTATAATCTCTCACAAACAGAGTTTATAGCCTTGCAAGAATATATTGATAAAAACCTAGGTAAGGATTTCATTAGACATTCAAAATCACTTGTGGGAGCTCCTATCTTGTTTGTAAAGAAAAAAGATGGTTCTTTACATATGTATGTTGACTATTAAGGTTTGAACAAGGTAACTATCAAAAATCGCTATCTATTATCATTAATCTGAAGATTATTGGAACAATTAAGATAGGCAAAGATTTTTAAGAAAATTTATTTGAAAAGCACCTACAACCTAATCAGGATCAAAGAAGGAGATCAATAGAAGATAACATTTTGTACAAGGTATGGATATTTTGAGTGTAATGTTAGGCTTTTTGGACTTATAAATGCACCTATAGTCTTTTAACATATGATAAATGATATCTTATAGGAATACTTAGATAACTTTGTAATCATCTACTTAGACAATATCTTGATCTTCTCTAAGAACAAACAAAAATATGAATATCATGTACGTATGGTATTGAAGAAACTACAGGAAAGTGGATTATATGCCAAATTTGAGAAGTATTCTTTCCATCAACCATCAATCAAGTTTTTGGGATATATTTCTTTTAAAAATGAGATTTCTATGGATCCAAAGAAGATACAAACTGTTATTAAATGGAAACAAATGTCTTCAGTCAAAGATGTATAATATTTCTTAGGATTTGTAAATTTTTATAAAATCTCTATCAAAGATTATTTCAAGATTGCAGCCTCATTAACACAACTTACAAACAAAAAAAATTTATTTGAGATAATAAGGTTGAAGAAATATTCAAGAAGGTAAAAAAATCTTTCATTTTGGCCCCTATATTTATCTACACAGATCCAACAAAACCATTCATTTTGGAAACAGATACCTTAGATTTTGGACTTGGATTTGTACTTTCTTAAATTTGTGATGATGGTCAATTACATCCAATAGCATTCCACTTTCAAAAAATTTTAGTTATAGAGATCAATTATGAGATCCACGACAAAGAACAATTGGCAATTGTTGATGCTTTTGAAGAGTGGCGCCATTTGCTAGAAGAAGCTTAACACAAGATCATAGTATACATTGATTACAAAAATTTAGAGTATTTTATGAGTGTCCAAGTTTTGAATTGCCATCAAGCACGATGGAATATGTTATTATCTTGGTTTATTTTTGTGATTACATATCATTTGGAAAAACTTCAAGAGAAACCAAATGTCTTTTTTTAATGGTCATATCTTTGACAAAGAATAGGAGACATTATATTAGATCAATAAAAATCAGTCATATTGAAGCTGTCTAATTTGTAAATAAAGACATTGATAATATCTACTTATATAGATATTTTTCTTAAGATAAAAATCCAAAGAGTAATAAAGACATATCCATTTATAGATATTATTTAGTGATATTAAAAAATATATAGGTTGAAGAAAATAATAATTTCAAATTTGAGGATGGATTGTTATATTTCAAGGATCTTTTGTATGTTTTTTCAAGCCGTGTAAGACTTTAGATTCTTTAAGCATGACATGACCTTCCAGTAATTGGATATTTTGGCTTCAATAAGATCTTGGAATTAATATTAAGAGATTATTGGTGGCCTCAAATATGAAAATTGGTGAAGAAATTCATCTAATCATGTGAAATTTATGCCCAAGCAAAGGTTCCAAGACACCAATCATATGAACTTCTCCAATCACTTCTAATTCTTAAGGGCCCATGGCAATCATTATCCATGGACTTCATTACAAACCTCTTGATTTCTAATGGAAAAGATTCAATTTTTATAGTCGTAGACTGTCTTACCAAGATGGCATATTTCATCTTATATAATAAGATTATTTTTGGAGAGGAAACAACTAAGTTTTTTATTGATAATATTTATTGAATACATGGCCTTCCAAATGACATCATTTTGAGTTGAAGACCACAATTTATATCAATTTTTTGAAGAGGGCTATTTCAACTTTTGAAGGTCAAGATCAATCTTTTATCAATTTATCATTCTTAGACCGATGGTCAAATAGAACGAGAGAATTAAATCTTAGAATAGTATCTTTGTTGTAATATAAATTACTAATAAGATGATTAGATGAAACTTCTACCATTTGCCAAGTTTGCATATAATATCACCAAATATTCTTTGACAAAACAAATTCCATTCTTCTCAAATTATAGATACCACCTTAGAATAGATCTATTTCAAATTAAAGATGAGAGAAATCTTGCTATAGAAAATCAAGCTACCTATTTGAAGGCTATCTATGTAGAATTAAAATTCCAGTTGCAAATAGTTCAAGATCGATATAAAGACTATGTAGACATTCATTACAAGAACCAATTAAAGTTCAAGGTAGAAGATTGTGTTTGGCTACTCCAATAAAATATACAAACAAATCGACCATCACAAAAATTAGACTACCAAAGACTTGGACTATTTATAATTCTATAACAAATAAATCTAGTAAACTTCTATCTTAAACTATCAAGTAGCATGTACATTTACCCAATCTTCTATGTCTCACTTTTAGAAACCTATTATAAATCAAGTACTATTGGAAAAATTCTTCTACCACTAATTTCAATTAAAGTCAATCAAGAGCTTAAATATGAAGTGGATGAAATATTGGATTTGTATATAAGACATGGATAATTGAAATATTTCATTCATTGGAAGAACTATGGAGTTAGCGAAAGAATATAAGAACCTTCACAAAACCTTAAGAATGCATGTGAAAAAGTTTACAAATTCTATCAATGATATCGTAAAAAATCTTGATTCAATTGCCATTGAAGATTTTTGTAGACACCAATATCTCTTCGCTTTTAAATGACGCTTTTCTACCAATGGCAAAAGATCAATATAAAAATAAAAAAAATAAAAAAAATAAAAAAACCATACTAAGATCTTCACTTGTATATAATCATTTTCTCTAAGATAGAATAGATCCTAATAGAAGCTTATTAGCTACCATGTTAAATCTTTACATTTTAAAGAATTTGCACTAATAAGAGTCAAAAGACTCTTCTGCTACACAAGCGGCTGGTAAACCATTACAACTTTCACAATCTGTTGAATTTGAAGAATATAAATAAGGCAAAGAAGGAGTATTCCAACGTCAAGTAAGGTCATGTTTGCAATCTTTAGAGATACAGCCTCATCACAAAAATCTTGATTCAAATGTCCAAGCTTTGATAATATTCTTTGAAGTTGGAAAGGTGACTCCACGTGAATTAGAAATTATGTTTGGAGGATGTTTTAAAGGTCACAATGAAGAGCAGATTCTTAGATGGAACATTGGCACAACAAAAGTTATATTTGGAGGTCATCGATGCTAGTTCTATAATCTTTTCCTTACCTCTTTGCTAACTTGCTATCTTATATCTCTAACAAATATCAAAGAGAAATTTATAAATTGTTAATCTACTTTTTACTTTTGTGTCTTTTAATTTTTTTTAATGCTATTGAAGCATCTTTCATTGATAAGTCTTGTGAAGCCATCTCACAAGCTTTATCTCTTCAAATCTGCTTCTTGAAAGAATTTTTTTCTTTTGTGTAATCAAAATCTCATCTTCTCTTTACTTCCATCAAAGCTTCATATTGGTTCTTAGCAATATAAGTATACACTGACAAAGCTTCTATAAGATCATTCCAACATGTAGTTCCACAAATTATTCCAATAGTCCTTAATAAAACTTTCTATAGCATCTTTATTTTATACATTGTAGAAATAGCAAAAGACCAAAGTCCACTTAATTCAATATTCTCAAAAAAATCTTGTTTGTTATTATTATCCATCTTAATACTATAACTTATAACTTCCATTGCTACAACCCTATTTGTTGCCAAATAATCTGTAACTAGTACTTTCATACCTCTCTTACCAAAGTTAATTTGAAAAAAATCACTAGTATCCTTTAATGCCACTTTTCCATCTTTTCAAAAAATAATGCTTTGTTGCACCATTTCATTGAATTCACCACAATCTTTTCAAAAATAAGAATCATTATTACACCAAATACATCTTTACATATATTTTTATTTTAAAATAGCCTTTAAATTTATTATAGAAGTTTTCTTCTCAAGCCTTGCAAATTTGATTTGAAGATCATACATCCTATGTATACTTTTTTTAACTTCCACATCTTCTTATTTTGGTATAGTCATTGTAGGTTGGATAATAGATACTGTTGATTGTAAAGTAGATACTTGAGTTTTAGATACTTGCACAACTCTTTGAATACCAATCCTATCCTTTTTTTTTCCCCCTTTTTGTAAGCAATCCCATTGCATCTTCAATTTCTTTCCACTTTATTGTCAATTCTTCATCTTCTTCTTTATTCTTAAGAAGAATTTCTAACTTCTCTTATAATTCTCTATCAACTGCTTGAAAAAATAATTTAATCTTGTTTGGTCCCAATGTTATCTTTTTCGCTTTTGATAATTGGGAATATTGCCTCTCAAACTTCCTTAATAATTTTGTAGCTTGTAATTTCTTATTAGGACACTCAATTTATTTCAAAAATGATTTTTTAGTGATCCAATCAAAGTCTTCTAAGAAATATTCATTTCTCAATGCATAGAAGAATATCTCTCAATAACTTCCAAATTATTTTATAATTGATTTTAAATATTTTCTTATCTTTGGTATTATAGCAAGCTCAAATAATAAAATTATATTATTTTTAAAAACACAATTCAATTCCATTTTTCACACATAATATCTCAAATGCTAAGAAATATTCCTTCCATCAAATTGGTCAATCTTGTTAACCATTGCTTATAATACTTTGATTACCAAAGCCTCCTTGCAATCATTATCTTGTTGCTATTACTGAATTAATGTAAATTCTTGAAACATATTTGCAGTATTTTCATCTAGATACATACCTTGTCTACTAGAAGAAAATCCACTTGAAGCTCTACTTGAAGATCCACTTGAAGCGACATCCAAAACTCCATCAAAACCTCTAAATTCAACCTTCTTGCCTCCTTATTCTATCAATTCTAAATAACCACAAATAAAATTCTATCTCAAACTTTCATATCAGATTCAACAATTATATCATATTATGTGTTGTCTTGTTTGAAAATGCACCAAGCACCTGGCTGTGGAGGGTGAAGTTGTGGCTTACAAATATGTAAGAATCTTAATAGGTTTCATCCATATAAGAAGAATATGATTGAATTTCAATTCAAAAGTGTTTAAAGTCAATACAAAGTGCTCAAAATCACTCTTCTTGATAACTTCAATTATATACAAAATCTAATTATCTTATTACTTTCACAATAAGATAATTTATATTTTTCTTTGTAAATCCTAATCCTAATGAATGAGCTTCAATAAACTATAATTCTTAATTTGACTATCCACTTGATATAAAATTTTGCACACAAATATTACTATAAATCTTCTACATGTTTAAGAAAATTTAGTCTTATTTAACATATAAATTGTAAAAAATCATCCAAAAACTACTTTGATGTTACTTGGCCACCAATTTGAAAGTTGATGTAGATGCTCTAGCAGTAATTTCTTTTTTTCCAACTATTAATTTTAGTTCAAAATTGGTATATAGTTTAATTTCTAAGTCTTCTAACATCAAGCCAAATTTTACATTGTTTCAATTAATAGATCTCTAGATATTGCAAAAATCCTAAACAATCCTAAATTGCTAACTTCTGGTATCTTCTTGTATTAAAGATTGAATACATTTCAATTGCACTATTAGATTATTACAAACTTTTATACAGTCTTAGCACATTTGATTATCTACACATTATCAAACTTTCAATTGTAGATATTACACCAATTGCATAAAATAACTAAGAGTGCTAGCTCTAATTTTATTAAATAAAATTCCAATCACCAATATAAATCTTGATTTTAGACAATGATTGCAAAGTCCTTTCAAATCCTATACAAACAATTGTTATATCTTTGAAACAAGCTTAAAGCTAACTTTCAAATTTCTAGTCACCAATCTCTAAATGATCCAATACTTTATCCTAGATAGCCGTTTTTATGGCTAGAAATTTGATTTCAACCCTGTTCTATACATGAAAAATCCTTGGATATCAATCCAATCTATTCTAAGGATTTTTAAGTATGATCCTATCCTTAACTTAATTTTAATATCAAATATATCAATTATTTATTTTTTTTATTCTATTTTTATTAATTTATGGTATTTTAAAAATAATAAAAGAATTTTTCTAACCTAAAAGGAAAAATTAATAATTAATTTTTATCTATTAGCTATTAAAACAAGAAAAAAAAATCTAAAGGGCTTTCATAAAACCTCTCTTAAGTATCTTGAATTCTTATTGAATTAAGATAATTAAATATAAGTAGAAAATTATTCTTATTTATATTATCATCATATAAATGTGTTACAATATGACAACAGATTATTCATCTTCTTAGAAGTGTTATAGCATTGTAGAGGTTACAAATTATCCTCCTCTAGATTAGTATTATTTTTTACTTTTTATATTTGTTTCTTCTTGTTTTATTTTCAAAGAAAGAAATGAATAGTTCAATATAGTGGATTTCAAAGAAGTCAAATTGAATTCAATTATAAATGTTCTTGAAGCATTGAGAGTCAAAATAAAGATCTTATTTAATTAAAATGAAGACTTTATATGACTGTATATAATAGCTAAAGAATAGAACCACCTCAGCCACTATCACAAGTTATCTTAAAGACTCCATCACCATGGTCTATTTTACTAGAAGATGTATGTATTTGAGAAGCCAATTCAATATCAACAATAATAGAACCAAGAATTAGCCTCTTGGAAAAGTTTAATAAAACTTGTTCAAAGTTTTGTGGCTTTATAAATCAAGTACAATTTATTACTTTATTCCAACTTCAATGGTATTCTATAGAAACATCTTGTATTTGTCTAATTAGAACCTTACTCTTAAATCAAATTTTGTCTTAGTGAGCTCTATTGCTTGAAAAAATTTCTTCCATATTGTATAACTTTGAAACATTTTTGGCAGCATTTGTAGAAGTTTTTAGAAAACACGATCAGATTTGTTTCACCAAAACTAAAATCAAAGTCCTTTAGTAGAGAATTTATTTTGTATCTATTTATACTTCATTAATTTTATTAATTAATATATGATATTAATTGAACTAAAGATACATTGATAAGTGAATTTTATTTGGAATTATAAGATAATTTAAAGGATCTATTATTATCTATATTTAATCCTCAAACTCTTAATAAAGCAATCAATCAAGTGATAAAATATGATAACTATCTATTTCAACATCGACAAGAAAAATATCCACTATTTGAGCCACAAATTTAAATCCATTATTTGGCATCTTCTATATCTTCCAATTTTAATAAATATTTGGAAGTAGAAGATATACAAATTGATACACTTCAAACTCCTTTTTCCTAGAAGAAAAATGGAAATTTGAGACTGCATTTGTGATTGCATTTGCGGTCATTTTAGACATATTTGACTATAATGTAATTAGAGTTTTATTTTATTGTAATAGTCATAGTCACATAATCGTTTAAGACATTGCAATTGCATTAGACACTATGATTGTTTTTATCTTCTTTTGACATGTCAATTTATTGAGTACAAATACATATGTGGACATTAATATATAATCTATTGTGCTGGCTCAACATGTTTAGTCACAACTCCTATATTTGGATTACTTGCCTATGTAGCATAAAATTTTTAATTCTTGTAATTATAATATAACTACAATATAACTATTATATAATTATAGTGGATCCTATTTTTACTACATATCACCTTGGTATAAATAGCACACTACAATCTTTGGATATTATCTTTAGGATTTGGAAGCCAATTAGAATCCATTTGATTAATTAGATTGATGATTATTTAATTGTGCTATAGTTGTCATTTAATGATATCTTAGTTATATTTTAGTTGTATTCTAGTGGTGGTACAATTGTGGTTTCCTCATCATGTAATTGTCACATTATTGTATTACGTGAAGTCTTACTTGAAAATGCTCTAGGCTCCTAGCTGTAAAAGAAAAAAAAAAATGACAATAAGTCCTAATAGTTTTAATAGAATTATATACATATATTAAAAATTAACAAATATATTCAATTATTAAAGAAATTTGATTAGATTTTTAATTAATTATAAAGAAAATACAAAGAAATCCTAAAGAATTTTTAAAGAAGTCATAAAGAAATAATAAAGAATTTTTAAAGAAATATTAATATAAAAATTTAAAAAAATATTAAAATAGAAATTCTTTTAAAATACTAAAAAATATATATAATCATATTCTAATAAAATCTTAATAAAATCTTAATAAAATCTTAGTCAAATCTTAGTCAAATCCTAGTCAAATTCTAAATCCTAAATAAACCTTGATAAAATCCTAATCAAATCCTAATCAAATTTTAATGAAATCCTAATCAAATCTTCATGAAATCTTAAATAAATCTTAATAAGATTTTAATCAAATCCTAAATTGTAAAACAAATCATGATAAAATTTTAATCAAAATCTAAATTCTAATAAATTGTAATAAATTCTAATTGAATTTTAATCAAATCTTAATAAATCTTAATCAAATCTTAAGAAATTAATGATTGAACTATTAACCTTAATTCAAAATTTGTATACCTTTCAACAACTGAGTTAGTAACATGTACATAAATTTTTGGAAAAGATCCAACTTACCAAATAAAAGATAAGTATAGAATTTTACTTAGGTATAGGCTAACATCTTTTTTCAACCTTAATGTCAATCTCTTAGTACCAATATCTTCTTTTTGTACTATTCAATTTCTTCTAAAATTCACATACAAGTTGAAAATCAAGTCTACCATCCATACAAATAATTTTCACTTCAATCCAACTAGTAGATGGCTAGATATCTTAGAAACCTTTACTAACCTTCAAAATCCAATTTCTAAGATCTTGACCCACTTGAAATTCAATAACCTTTAATTGAACTATTAGATCAAGCTCAAACTTATAGATTATATTTAGCACAATTACAATCACAAATCCACAAAATTTCATTCATAGATCTATAACCAAACTTACAAAATACTCAAGAATATAAACCCCTTTTTTATTTCACAAAATCAAGAGTCACTTGAATCAATCTTAACTTTATAGAGCTCTTATAAAGCCAATATCAATCCAAATTATTCAAAACTAATGCTCAAAGAAACCTTCTAAAGTCTATTCTCAAATCCCACTCTCTAATGAATCAAAAAACTCTCTCTTTATTGTCAATATGTGATTTTGTGCCTCAAGATCTGATTTCAGCCTAGGTTCACAATTGGTCCTCTTTAGATATCAATTCTTAGAATTTTGAGATAAATTTTATTAAAATCTATTTTTAACTCCTTTCTAAAGATGTATATATTATTTATTTTTCTAATCTATTTTATTTTGTCTTATTTATGGCCATACAAAGTAAATAGAAGCCTCTTTTAAAAGAAGGCAACATTAGCACCTTTTAATTTTTACTATCTCCTTATCTATTATTTATATTTTTGAGATAATTTATAAAAATATTTTATTTGAGCTCCTCCATAATATAATCATTCCTTTTATCTTTCATCTAATGATCATATTATTATATAATAATGTGATTGTTCTGTAATAGTGATCTAGTTGTAATTTTCTAATGCATTAGTTATAATATAGTTATATTATAGTATTGGTATAGTTGTGTCTAGGTCTCAATTGTTGATTTTGTAACTAAGCATGGAATTGCAATGTAGTTGCCTATCTTTATGTTAATTATAATGTAGTCAAGTATAAGAATTAATTACAAGACAAGTGTTCATTCAATGCAATTGCAATCTAATCCTAGTTGGTATCAAATACAATATTTTCAAGCTAATATATTATTTTAAAAAAAAAAATTATATTATATTATAATCACTTATAATTCAGTTATAATTCTATATATTACAAAAAATTTATACAATACTAGTTTGAATCCACGAGAGTAAAAAAATCTTATATACAAAACCAAAATCCCGTACAAAGTTTTTTTTTGCAAGTTGCTTCAGTCAACCATTGATGCAAATGTACCTCTAATCTCATATTGGGCTTGAATCTACCACATCTTTTACTATTTTTTGACTAACATTCTTGTTAAGAAACATAAAGGCAAACTCTAGTTGTTTGACTACCAAGATATTAATCCTAAACCATTTCTCAAGAATGAGCATACCATGAAACTTGCTTACTTTTCAAATACTGCTAATGGTCCTAGATGCTACTTTTTGCTTTAACCTTGATAGGTTCATTAACCATACCTCCTGTCCTATAAAGAACTAAATTATATAAAATACTTGTAATCACGTATATGGTCAACGTAAGAGTTACAAAATACATATGAAGCAAATATGTACTTCACCTTATGTGTTTGTAGTGAGTTCTTCTTTGTTGCCGTGGTATTTTTTGTCCTCATCTCCTACATCTTTTGCATGCAAAGAAAAAATGTTAGTTAATTCATAAGTTACAAAATAAAGAAATATTTTAAAAATATAACCACAAGGTCTCCTAGTCCCCTCACCTTGTAATTGTATAATGATACCAGTATCAACCACTTTTATTTCCACTATAGTATCTATTTTTTTTTAAAGCTTAAAATATTCTCTGAGAATCAAGTCTTGAAATCCACTATGCTGGCATATCCAAACAAACCTTGTAGTTGTTACCATAGTAACTTCTTTAAAAAGAAGTTGTCATTTGCCAATCTTTGTATATTATAGATGTAAAATGGTTGGGATACTATGATATTAATATGGCTCTTACAATGCATTTTAATACTCCCGTGGTCTATGATGACTATATTAGATGAGTTCCATCTTAGATATTTCTTAAAAATGCAATCCAGATGGCACTCTTATACCATGGGATCACTGTCATCTTACTTCATTGCTGTGCATTCTTAAAATGACCATATAAATTTGGAAACTAGTGAATAGCCGGACTTCACCCTCTTTAATAATGCTGGAATTACTTCAGTCATATAACTAGAACTTTTACTATTCTAAATTATTATTAAAAAGATTTTAAAACATCTATTAATGAATTGAGGCATCCAAAGATGGCAAATGATTCTATGGTTATTGCTCATGAAGATTGTTCTAATTATACTATAAGGATTTTTTTCAAATAAGAAATAACAGTCTAATAATATTTCATACACATTAAAAATCAATAGCTATATTGGTTCCCTTACCATATTTGTAGTCATCATCATTCTAGATCTTTGACATCAAGCTTGATGTGTCTCACTTCCTATATTATCTAGACTCTTTATCTTCACACATATCTGGCCCCTTGCTTATAGGACACTTTTTGTCTTACTCTTCTTCTTTCTCTGCCTCTGTAGAAGCATTGGAAGAAGTAATTTTCATCAATACCTCAATCGCAGCAAATTCTTAGCTATTATTGAGACTGTTGTCATACTATAATTGCTTACAATATGTAAAAATTAGTTAAAATATATGATATGTTCATAAATTCTAATATGTGTTAAAATGATTAGTAAAATATTTAAAAGAGTTGATATAAAAAACTTTATTTTGATATTTTTTTATTTAATTTAATTATGGCATTTAAATTATATAAAATCTAAATATTTAGTATGAAGCCTTGAGAAGAAATTGGAGGCCAAAGATAAAAAATTAAACTATCAAGAGGCTTTTTTGGAAGGATGAAGGTAAAGAATGGATGAATGAAGGTAAAAGGTGAAGCTCTTCATTCCTATTAGTCAACGGTTATGTCCAAAAGGCTTTGAGGAGGTTACTTGCAAGAAGAATAAGGATTTTGATAATTTCAAGGAAAAAATTTGAAAATTAGAGACTAGGTTTAGAAAGCTTGTTTTTTGTATTATAATTTTGATATAAGAATTGAGAGATTTAGAATTTTTATGAAGGAGGAATAGGTGTTTGAAATTAAGATGTATAAATTGTATCTATTGTCACTCTTTTGAAGATACAAGGAATTATATCAAAGCTTTTGGAGATTGGCAAGTGTGGCTAGAGAGGTGATTTTAAGATCTATAACTAATATAGAAGAATTTCTACACTTAGAGTTTTGAAAAAAGAGATATTAAGAGTCAAAAATAACAGATCAAATTCCAAGGTAGTAAATAGACAATTTTGTTGATAGTGATGGTTTTTGCCATATTTTGATCTTTCAAACGAATTTTTATCTGAACATTTCTAAAAAAGTATATTATTATGTTAAAAAGCTATATATCAAATTTTTATAGCATTTAGACTTTTAATTTGTGAGATATAAAGAATTTAATACACAAGTATTTGTAAACAAGGATTTGAAGCTATTATTAGGATTTTAGAAATATCTAAAGATTGATAATGAATCAACAGTTGAAATTTGTAGTGGTAGTTGTAAAAAATATATTAGTATTTCAAATAAATTTTTAATAGATTTAGATAGTTGGATTAAAAGTTATAGATTATTGAAGCTTAGAAAAAATTCCCTCTCTATGGGTGAATGAGGGTTTTAGAGTATTTGTTATATTTTGAATGTTTTGAGGAAATAAGACTTATGTATTGGGTGTAATATCCCTATGAAGAAGTCTTTTATATAAATTTGGAGGTTTTATTATTTTGGATCTTGGTTGAGTAATTAATGACAATTAAAAGCTCTATGCTTTTTTGAAGCAAATTCTCTCTATTACAACACCGTCGTCTTCTATGATATATACCTTGTTGCTAATGGCTTCCTAGATTGGCGCTTCTTTACTTGACTTCACTAATTTGCTCACCTATTTTTTTGGAGCTTTTATTATTATTTATTACCAGCTTATTTGACATAGATAATGTGAGATGTGGTATTTAAAGGCCTCTACCACCTTGGTTGTGAATTACAGACTTAAATTCTAATGGGATTCCGGATCTCCATCTTTTGTATTTGTCACATGCTTGTAAATGAGGAGTTTGAATTTTCTCATCTTTTTGGTATTTGTGACAATGCTACTTAAATGTGTGGAAACTTTTACACCAATGTTATCCCATCTAGTCTCTATGTTCTTCATTGAAAGGGCTATTATACTTAAAGATGACAAAAAATAGATAGAAATATCTTACATGATTCAAATATGACAGAGTTAGGATTTAAATGTGATTGGGTGATGATTAAAAGTTTTCAAATATAATTGGATTATTTTAAGACTTTAAAAGAACATGAAGAATATATCTGCCTTGTCTTACAAAGATTATAAAATATTAGAATATATCAAATTAAAAAAAAAAACATATTTTATGAATCTTAAATAGAATTTTTTAATTATATTATCTTGAATGAAGGTTAAATGATAGATTCCAAGAAAATTAAGTCCATTAACAACTAGATAATTCTAAAATTGGTACATAATATCCAATATGTTTTTAGATTTATAAACTTTTATATTTATCAATAATTATTTTTAAATAGCTACTTTTTTATACAATTAATATGTAAGTTTATACTTAAATGGACATCAGAAGCTGAGAAAGCCTTTGAAAGTTTGAAGACTATATTCACCACAATCCCTATTTTAATTCATCTAGACTTTTCTAAGCCATTTTTTTAATAGAAATTGATAAATTAGACTTTGTATTGAAAGCAGTCTTATCACAACCTAGAAGAGAAAGAAAACTCCATCCAATTGTATTCTATTTCAAAAATAATTTAATTATAAAAATTAATTATAAAATCTATAATAAAGAATTTATTGCTATTGTGGATTCTTTTTAGGAATGATGCCATTTGCTTGAAGGCACTTTACATCCAATGATGGTTTATACAAATCACAAGAATATTGAATATTTCATATTGATTCATGTTTTATTGGAGCATATGTCTATTTCATTTTGACTTTAACATTTCATATTGATTTAAGAAGCAATAAGAATTGTCAAATGCTTTATCAAGACAATTATATCTTATACCAAAAGAAGGAAAGGTAGCATACAACCAACAACAAACAATACTTTTAAAATCCAAAAAAATTTGTGTTTAAGTAACTTTTGTATCAATCCCAATGGATTCTTTGTTTCTTAATCAAGTTTGTACAACCTTGACTACAAACCCTCTTATTTTTATATTAAATATTATTTTAATAATATCTATAATGATATAAATAAATTTAAGTTCGAAGACAATGTCATATTATAATTACTTATAGTATACAAAAACTAGTCAAAATACATAATATATTCATAAGTCTAGATATGTGTTAGAATTCTTAGTAGATTAAATTAAAGAGAGTTGGTATAAGAAACTTTATTTTGATTTTTTTTACTTATTTTGATAATGGCATATAAATTATATAAAATCTAAATATTTAGTATAAAGCCTTAAAAAGATATAAGAGCCAAAATATGAAAAATTAAATTATTCAAAAGCTTATATAGAAAAATGTAAGTAAGTTATGGCAAGGGATAAAAATCTTCATCTCTATTGGTTGATGGTCATATCCAATAGACTTTCAACAAGCTATCTGCAACAAAAACAAGGATTTTGGCAACTTTAGAGAAGGCATTTGAAAATCAAAGGCTAGATTTAGAAAGCTTATTTTTTGTACTACAAATTTGGTATAAAAATCAAAAAATTTGGAATTTTTATGAGAGAGGAGTAGGAGCTCAAAGTGAAGGTATACAAATTATACCTACTAACATTCTTTTAAAAATACAAGGAGTTGTATAAGAACTTTTGAAGATCAAAAGGTGCAATTAAAAAAGTGATTTTAAGATCTACATCTTGCATAGAAAAATTAAAATATTTGGAATTTAAAACAAAGAGATATTAAAATTTGAAGATAGTAGATCCAATTCCAAGGTAGTAAATAGACCATTTTCTTGATAGTAATGATTTCTGCCATATCTTGAGTTTCTGGATGAAGTTTTGTCTAAAAATTCCTAATAAGATCAATTATTATGTTGAAAAGCTACATATCAAATTTACATGGTATTTGAATATTTGAAATATAAAGAATTTAGTGCGCAGGTCTATGTAAACAAGGATTTGAAGCTAATGCTAAAATTTTGGCAATATCTAAAGATCGGCAATGAATTGATAATTGAAATTTATTATAATATTTTTTAAAAGTATATCAATACTTCATGTAAAATTTAAATACTTGTAGATAGTCTAATTTGGAGTTATACACTATTGAAGTTCCCCTTGAGATTAATAAAGAAATTAATATATTTTGCTATATTTTGAGGATTCAAGAGTACTTAAGGCTTTTGTACTTGATGTAATGGTTTTTTTTAGAAATACTTTATTAAAATTTGAAATTTTTAGCTATCTTGATACTTGATTGAGAAATTAATAACAACCAAGAGTCTAATATTTTCTAGAGATAGACTCTCTACTCCAACAACAATCTCTTTTACTTTGAAGAACATTAATATATTTCAAAAGGACCGTTGTGTCTTTGTATTCTCCAAATACATCATGACTTTCTAATTGTATGATGTTTTAGATTCAACAAGATATTAGATCTCATTTCTAGAGATTTTTAGTGGCCTTAAGTATAGAAAGCTATCAAGAAATTTGTTCTCTCTTATGATACATATTCTAAATCAATGAATTCTCAATATTACCTATATAAACTTCTTCAATTGCTACCAATTCTAAAACAATTGTGGTCTTCTATCTCTATGGACTTCATTACAGATCTTCTACCATCAAATTTTTTTGATACTATATATATAATTATTGACTAATTTATCAAGATGGCACATTTAATTTCTTGCAAGAAAATCATTATTGGAAAAAAAAAATAGCCAAATTCTCTATTGATAATGTCTATCAAAACCATAGATTATTAGATGATATTATATTAGATCAAAGATTGTAGTTTGTATCTAAGTTTTGGAAGTAACTTTTTGAGATTTTTTAAGTAGACATCAAGCTTTCTTTAGTATTTCATCCACAAACTAATAGCCAAACAAAGTAAATGAACCAAATCTTATAATAGTATTTAAGGTGTTTCATCAATTATGAATAAGACAATTAGACATCTTATTTATTTCTAGCCAAATGCTTACAATAATATAATTCATGCATCTATTTAATAGACTCCATTTTATTCTAATCATAGCCACTATTATAAATTAAATATATTAATTATTTATAGCTTCAAAAATCTAGGGACAAATGACTTTGCAAGCCAAATTGCTAATATCCAAGTTACCTTGAAACTTCAATTAGAAGAAACTCAAGTATACTCCAAACAGTCAATTGACATGTAAAAGAAGAAATAATCCATATTTCAAGTTGGTGATAAAGAATGGTTGCTTCAATGCAATATAAAGACTATTCAATTATTTGATAAGTTAGACTACTAGAGGTTGGGACTATTTTCTATTCAAAAACAAATTAATTCTATTACTTATTAATTAGAACTAATAGCATGTATGAAGGTACATCAATTTTTTTATACATCTCTTTTGAAAGTTTATAAAGAATGAAAGACATTAGAAAGAATACAATCACCACCATCTTATATTGAAGTAGATAGCCATAAAAAATTTGAGGTAGAAGAAGTATTTGATTCAAGGCTAAAACAAGGATAATTAGAATATTTTGTATATTGGCATGGTTATAGTATTAGTGAATGCCATAAGAACCAACTTCAAACTTAGTCAATGTATTGCAAAAAGTATAAGAATTTTATTGATGATATCTTTTTAGACCTAAAGTACCAATATATGTTAGATAATACTTTCATTTAACATATTTGAATATGGTGCATTCTAAACTTTGTAATTTTTTGTAAGAGGAGTGGAACCAATCTCAAATGTTTCAAAGCTCAATCCTCATTTATATATATATATATATATATATATATATATATATATACATACATATATAAATTAACAAATCCAAAAATAATTCTATTCCACCTGTCAAGGACAAGAACTTGATGAAAGCAAATTAACATATGAAACTTCTATTAAGAAGTATAACAAAATAGAAGTAAGGAAGTATATATATGAAAAGAAATTAGAATGGCTATTGCCACAAGACAAAAAAACTATAGATTCTTGAAATTGGACTAGAAGCAAAAAAAGACTTGACAAGAGTGAAGAAGGCTTCACTCTAATCTCTATTTATACTATCTATCTAAGAGCTACATGGCGATATTCTATAGGACCTCCTACACGTGTCTAATTTACAAGACACGTTGTCGGGTAGAGAGAATTCGCCTTGGGAAAACGCCGGGTTCCTAGCTGCTACTAGAACTAGCAGGGAACATGAGAGGAAGCCATGCAAGTATGTTCTATACTTGCACAATATTTCTTCAAGCTTTCAAGTTATACTTGTATTATACTTGTACAAGTCTTGTACAAATATAAAGTATAAATACTTGAATAATACTTATACAAACACTTGTACAAATACTTGTATAAATCCTTGGTATAATACTTATAGAATACTTGTATAAATACAAGTATATATACTTGTATAAAAAGTATAAGCAAAGTATGTATGTATTCAAGTATACCTCAAAATACAACCGCATATGAGGAATACAAGTTATACAACAAACTAAAACTAAATAAATCACGAAAAATTCATCCAAAAGTCGAATCAAGCGTGCTTACAGCCTATGGAAAGCCAATAATCCATTGTAAAACATATCAAAATTTCACAAATAGATGACTTACCATTTAAAAGTTATGGCTAAAAGAAGTAGGCGCTAAAATTTCCAAGCAAATGCAAAGGCAGCAAAGCTCCTCTTCACTTCAGCCTTTGTTGTGATCACTTCCCTTCTCCAAATTGGACATGCAATAGCTTTTTAGAAAGCTCACTCCATCATCTAGCTTGCTCTAAAATTTCGCATGCATGCCTCTCAAACTCCAGATTTTGTAGCTAGTCGATTCTACTCTTCAAACCCTAGCAACAATTTTCCTCTTTGACACTTCACGGCTCATAAAACTTTCATCAAAGCTCCAAATGTATTGATTTTTGTTTTTGTAGAAAGCTTACACAAGCTACTATAAGCACCTAAAATATCAAAAAGATTGAAGAGACTGTCCGACTTGGGTGGTTGAACAAAGTCTCTGCCCCTCTTCGTCGGGTGGCAGCAAACCCTTTCCCACTCTCAAGCTCACAACTTTTGCTCTCCAACTCCAAATGCTACAAGAGATGTCTTGATAGATAGCTAGCACAATCTTCCACACTCTCTATAAATTTCACTAAGAAAGAGTTGAAATCAAACTTGCAGTGGCAGCTCGAAGTTTCTGCCCCTCTTCGTCGGGTGGCAGCAAACCTCACTCTACTAAAACAAGCATAACTTTTTGTTCACAACTCCAATACAAGCAAGTGAGTAGGTTCTAGAATCCTCACAACTCGAAGAACACACCCACCAATTTTCACTACAAACGCTTCTATATCCACGGAGCTATCTCTCTCCAAAGTTCACTACTCAAAAACTGCCTTCCTCTCGGTCTAACAAGAGGAGTATATCTCCCTTTCTTTCTATATTAGACTATGAGACGCCCACATGGGCAGCCAAATCCTATTGGATGGGCCTTATTCACCCCATGCTCTTCTTTCTTACCCTTCATAAGGTCCATTCTACCTCAAAAGTCAACAAGAAAGGTAAAACAACCTTTACCTTTCTTCTAATTACAAAAGAGTCTATTCTAGGATATAAATAAGGTAGGAACAAAACAAATAGCCATCTTAATTCACTAACTAAGTGGCTATAATAAATCCTCTCCTTATAATATCTTCTAAAATAATCTCTAGCACTCACATATATATTAACAATAGATACAAGATTTTTCATATTTTTATACACTGCACGTAAATGCAGTACGACAACGTGTCAAACTTGCATGACAAGTTTTCCACATATGCGCCCCGTACTTACCTTGTTCTATAAGCTACTAATATGTGCGATACATGGCTAACTTGTTCCACAAGCTATCAACATGTGCGCCATGTGGCTAGCTTGTTGACCAAATTTTTAACCTACCAATCACCTATAGACATGTATAAAGGTGATTCCACATCTATGAAGCTTCTAAGAAGCTTCTCTATCAGATATTATCAAATCAACTCATTTTATCTACTTCTATTGGTCTATATTAATTGAATAATTACTGAAGTAAATCTTATGTCCATGATATTATCCCACCTTTTAGAGACAAGTTCCATGAGGAGCAGTGATTACATGTTGAGGAAGTCTAAAATACGTTGAATTGTGTTTGCCACATACTTTGATCTTTTTTTCCTTCAAAAGTAATTAATAGGTCCTTTCAGCCATTGATAATGTCCCATATCAAGGCAAGAAGATTACCCTGTTATTTGATCATTGTTGAGGCCTTTAAAACTCCTTTCAAAAAAAATATTAGAAACACCATTAGGAGTAGTTCCAACCTCTAAAAGTATCACCAAACATTGGGAGTCTCTTCCAAGGTTGTGATATCAAACATGTTATATTTTGCCATCAATCCAAGGAAGAATATGTCATCCTTGAGGATCCTCATCTATATTCTGTCATCTTGAAGGTTGTGATAGTGGTAATATCTCGTTCAATAAATCAGCAAATAAAGGTTCTTGAGTTGAATCCGCTAACTATTGGTTCTTTATCTCCTTAATGTCACAAATATAAAGAAGCTACAAACAAGGATAGAAAATAGAATGTTATCTTGTCTAAATCATGTTTCTTTTATAGAAAAGGTCCTCATCTTGGTTTTGATGGATGTCATTAATGAAAAGCCTCTACTTTCCTTATTATATTTACAAGATTCTTTGTTGGTTCCCATATGCGTTCATTAATATTGTATCCGTGCCAATGAACAAGATATTCCAACTTATTTTAGTGTTGCCTCAAATCTAAGACTTTTTCTACTTCAAATTCTTCATTATTATCCATGTCTATAGGAAGAGGTGGCACTTATCTTCTTCTTGGTATGTTCACTATCTTGTATGATTCAAGAAGAGATACGTTAAATATAAGATGGATCTTCATGGACTCCGGTAGGTAGAATCGATATGCAACTTGATTGATTAATTCAGAAACAGGAAAAGGTCTAAGCCTACGATAGTCTAACTTTTCACAAGAACAAGTAGTCTTGATATTGCAATGAAATAACCATACCTTGTCTCCCACGTTGAATTGTGGTTGTTCCTTGCGATGCGCATCTACATTTATTTTTTGTCATTCTTAAGCTTCTTTTAATTGCATCTTCATTATTGCATCTAGCTCTGATAAACAATTTGCCAAATCTTCTGCTATTGGATTATCAACTTTTGAAAAATCAAAAGTATCAAGTCGTGGATGGTAATCATAATTGGCAAAGAAAGGTGTTTGTTGCGTAGAAGATTGTATCGTATTATTATAAGCAAACTTTGCCAATGGTAAGAGAGTTGTTCAATCATCTTATTGATAACTGATGATATATCTCAAATATTGCTCCAAGACTTGGTTTATACGCTCCGTTTGTCCATCAATTTGAAGATGGAAAGCTGAAGATAGCTTTATGTCTACCTTTAAAATCTTAAAAAGCATTGTCGGGTTGAGAGAATTCGCCTTGGAAAAACGCCGGGTTCCTAGTTGCTACTAGAACTAGCAGGGAACATGAGAGGAAGCCGTGCAAGTATGTTCTATACTTGCACAATATTTGTTTAAGCTTTCAAGTTATACTTGTATTATACTTGTACAAGTCTTGTACAAGTATAAAATATAAATACTTGAATAATATTTATATAAAATAATATATAATCCTTGGTATAATACTTATAAAATACTTATATAAATACTTGATATAAATACAAGTATATATACTTATATAAAAGGTATAAGCAAAGTATGTATGTATTCAAATATACCTCAAAATATGATCGCATATGAGGAATACAAATTATACAACAAGCTGAAATTAAATATATTACTAAAAATTCATCCAAAGGTCAAATCAAGCGTGCTTATAGCCTATGCAAAGCCAATAATCCATTGTAAAACATATCAAAATTTCACAATTAGATGACTTACCATTTAAAAGTTATGGCTAAAAGAAATAGGCACTAAAATTTCCAAGTAAATGCAAAGGCAGCAAAGCTCCTCTTCTCTTCAACCTTTGTTGTGATCACTTTCCTTCTCCAAATTGGACATGCAATAGCTTTTTATAAAAGCTCACTCTATCATCTGACTTATTCTAAAATTTCGCATGCATGCCTCTCAAACTCCAGATTTTGTAGCTAGTTGATTCTACTCTTCAAACCCTAGCAATAATTTGCCCTCTTTGACACTTCACGGCTCATAAAACTTTCATCAAAGCTCCAAATGTATTGATTTTTGTTTTTGTAGAAAGCTTATACAAGCTACTATAAGCATCTAAATTATCAAAAAGATTGAAGAGACTGTCCGACTTGGGTGGTTGAACAAAGTCTCTGCCCTTCTTCGTCAGGTGGCAGCAAACCCTTTCCTACTCTCAAGTTTAAAACTTTTGCTTTCCAACTCCAAATGCTATAAGAAATATCTTGATAGAAAGCTAGCACAATTTTCCACACTCTCCACAAATTTCACTAAGAAAGAGTCGAAATCAAACTTGCAGTAGCAGCTCGAAGTTTCTGCCCCTCTTCGTTGGGTGGCAGCAAACCCTACTCTACTAAAATAAGCATAATTTTTTGCTCACAATTCCAAAACAAGCAAGTTAGTAGGTTCTAGAATCCTCACAACTTGAAGAACACATCCATTAATTTTCATTACAAACGCTTCTATCTCCTTGGAGCTATCTTTCTCCAAAGTTCACCACTCAAAACTGCCTCTAATCCTCGGTCTAGCAAGAGGAGTATATCTCCCTTTCTTTCCATATTAGACTATGAGACGCCTACATGGGCAGCCAAATCCTATTGGATAGGCCTTATTCACCCCATGATCTTCTTTCTTATCCCTCACAAAGTCCATTCTACCTCAAAAGTCAACAAGAAAGGTAAAACAACCTTTACTTTTCTTCTAATTACAAAAGAGTCTATTCTAGGATATAAATAAGGTAGGAACAAAATAAATAGCCATCTTAATTCACTAACTAAGTGGCTATAATAAATCCTCTCCTTATAATATCTTCTAAAATAACCTCTAGCACTCACACATATATTAACAATAGATACAAGATTTTTAATATTTTTATACACTGCACGTAAATGCAATACGACAGCGTTTTTTAAAATCTTAATACAAATTGCATCCCTCTATCTGATATAATATCCCTTGGTAATCCATGATATTGATAGATGTTGTCAAGGAAGAGTTTAGCTATTTCTTTAGCTGTGATACATTTTATATATAGTATAAAATATGCCATCTTGGTGAAACGATCTACGATTACTAATATAAAATCATATGAACTTGAATTTGGAAGATCCATGATGAAATCCATAGAAATAGAAGACCAAGGTTGTTTTGGTATAGATAATAGTTGGAAAAGTCTGTAAGATCAATGACAAGGAGTTTTTGATCTTGAACAAATATCACACAACTGTACAAATTCTTTAACAGCCTTTCACATTTGAGACCACTAAAAATCTCTTGAAATTAAATCCAAAGTCTTATTGTATGCAAAATGTCCAATTGCAGGGAAGTTGTGATGAGCTTCAAGAACACATAGTCGTGCTTCACCTTTTAGAATATTGTTGTGTTGTGGTTCAGCTACTATGTGAAAAAATTGTACATATATATTGATTGTAAAATTTATTACATAACTAAATGAGAGCCATATCAGTGGATTTTTATTTGTTACAAGATGTAGTTAGGTTGCTAGTTTAAAAAGGATCTATTAAAAAGATTATTATTGAGGTTTATATAGTCTTTTTTTTTTTTTTGATAGTAATTTTAAGGTTGATTTTATATTGATAGTAACTTTTGTGTATCTTAAGTCACCTTTATTAGATATTGATGATGCTTAAAATCTTAGTTTATTTCGTTTATTTGATGCTTAAAGTACAAAGTATGTAAATCTTATAAGAAGAAGGATTAGAAAAGGATTTTTAATATAAAAAGGATAATTTGGCCATCCATGTGGATGGATAGAAGTAGATGATAGAAATCTCTATTCTAATTGGCCAAAAATCATGCTTAATGGGGTTCAAGGAGGCTGCCCGAGGGTTTAATAGGGATTAGGATTTTTTTTCAAAGGAGTTGAACATCAGAGGCTAGGATCATAAGGTTTAGGTTTTAAGATCTGGTTTAAGTGCAAATTATATGTGATTTGTAATTTTTATGAAGAAGTTATAGGCGCTCAAAGTTAAGGTGTCAATTTTGGACCTATTGTCACTCCTTTGAGCATAACTCGCGCATACAGAGAGCAATCAAGGATCGGTGACTAGGGTTGGAGAGAGCACTTTCACGGCTACATTTTTCATTGTATAGTTTGATAAAATCTAAGCTAAGGTGAAGGAAAAATTGGGGGTTGAAGTCAGTGCTTGTAAGCTATAGGAAATAAGTGATCCTGTTTAACTAGTAGTTACATTTTGAGCTATATCTTAGGCAATTTGATAGATTTTTGGCTCAAAATTTTTAAGAATGTATATGCTTATGTCACATGATTATATACAAATATTTTGTGGTATTAAGATTTTGGGCTTGTGAGATATAAGGATAATAGTGCTTAGGTGTCTTTGAGCTAGGGTTTTAAGCACCTATAAGGATTTTTGAGATATCGGACAATCCAAAATGAATTTATGATTGATTCTTTTTTGTAGTGAAACTTAAGAAGATTATTTACACTTTTAAGAAAATTTTATAGAAATTAAATAATTAGATTTAGAATTATTGGACTCCAAAGATCAAGAAGAAATAAGTCCTTGCAGATGAATAAAATTTTGAAGGATTTTTGTAGAAATTTGAACCCTTTTTGTACAAACCTACTTGAATACAAGAGGGTTTATCTATACAACTTCTCTTTTATAATATTTTTGTATTATTTGTCCTTTTTATTAAGGATAAATCACTTATTGGAGTTTTGCCAATAATTTTTAAGCGAATTCTTCACAGCCAGGTATCCAATATATTCCTAGATAGAAAATCATGCCATATGACAACGTATAAATGTCCCTTAAAATAAAGTAAGTTGTCTTTGAATTCAAACTTTGAAGTATTATGAGATTTAGAAGAATTATTCTTAATATCATGAAGAAGAGGATTTGAGAGCATACTTAATTGGATTTGCTTGAAAAACATTAAATCAACAATCAATTGATTTTATTGCTCGAATATAAAATTGCTCCAATTTCAGGAGGATCATTCTTTATTGATCAAAAGCTATATTTTCTTCTTTTGGTGCAAAATAAGATTATCTAGAAAGAGCATCGGACAGATCTTGTTGTTTTTCTGGCCGATAAGTGATGATGAATTTGAATCTTGACAAAGACATACTCTAACCAGCTTGATAATGATTTAACATGTGTGTTGACATGAAATACTTGAGATTCTTGTGATTTGTATACATAGCGACTGGATTAAAAGTGCCTTGATTAAAAATACTTGAGATTCTTGTGATTTGTATACATAGTGACTGGATTAAATAGTTGCGCCATTCTTGAAAAGAATCCACAATTGCAAGAAGTTCTTTATCATGGATTTTGTAATTGATCTCTGCTACTGAAAAAATTTTGGAATAGAAAGCTATTGGATGGAATTTGTCATCTGCTCCTATTTGTGACAATACTGCACCGAAAGCAAAGTCTGATGCATTTGTTTCCATAGTAAATACCTTGGAAAAGTCAATGCAATACAAGATTAGTGTAGAAGTAAAAGCTATTTTCAATCCTTCAAATGATGCTTCATGCTTCTTTATTCCACTTGAGTTTGTCTTTACAAATTAGACGTATATGTGGAGCTGCAACTTGAAAAAAGTTCTTGATAAAGATTTGGTAATAATTGGCAAATTCCAAAAAGCATTGCACGTTCTTTACTATTCTTGGAATCTTCCAATTCATGATTGTCTGGACTTTCTTAGGATCTATTATAAGACCATCATGAAATCAACTTGAGTAGTATGAAATACACACTTTTCCATCTTGGCATACAATCTAATATCTCTAAGTTTTTGTAATACACGACAAATATGTAAATCATATTCTTTTACGTTGTTGTATTGCAGCACGTTTATATAGTGAAAGATATAGATAAGAATAATTTATATTTAATACTTGATTATCTTAGTTCAACAGGAACTTAGGATACTTACAAAAAGGGTTATAGAAGCCTCTTAGATTATTTTCTTGTTTTAATAGCTAACAAATAAAAGTTAGTTGTTAAAGTTTTCTTCTAGGCTATACAAACTCTATTACTGATTTTGAAAAGCCATAAGTTAATTAAAATAGGATAAAAAAGAAAAATAGTTATTATGGTTGATACTAGGATTAAGTTGAACATAGGATTTAACTTAAAAATCCTTAGAATTAGTTGAATTGATACCCGGGAAAAGACCGGATATGAGACAAGGTCGAAATCAGACCTCTAGGGACAAAAATGACCATTGAAGGCAAGGGAGGGCAGATATTTGAAGATCGGCAATTAGGATTGGATAGCTAGCTTAAAGAAGGTTCCAAAGGCATTTAGCTTGTGACAATAGGATTTTGGAGAACTTAGCAATTGCTATTCAAAATCAGGGTTTGTATTGGTGTTTTGGATTTTATATAAGACAATGATGGCTTGCACTGTTGAATGATTCGTGCTATCTGTATAGCATCTATAGTTGAAAATTTAGTATTGTCTGGATTGTTAGGTGTGCTAAGTGTATACAAAAATTTGTATTAATCTAACAATGCAATTAGGAGATATTTGAGTTTTGATACAAATGGTTGTCAAATGTTGGCAGTTTAGGGTTGGATAGGGCTTCTTTGATAACTAAAGATCCATCAATTGGATCAATGTAAATTTTGGTATGGTAATAGAAGACTTATAGTTTGAGCTACACACCAAGTTTGAGCTGAAGTTAATAGTGAAAGAAGGAGAAATCACCACTGGAGTTTCTGCATCAATCTTCAAGTTGGCAGCCGAGTGTCATCAGTACACTTTTTGGGCATTTTCTTGCAATCTGTATGTTGGATTGAGCTAAATTTTTTTGACCATGTAAAAGGATTTTACCAACATTTGTGTGCAAAATTTTATACTAAGTGGATGGTCAAATTAAAAGTTATAGCTTGTCAAAGCTCACTAATTAGGATTAGGACTTACAAACAAAAATAAAAATTATTTAATTCTAAAAGAAACAAGGTAATTGGAGTATATGTATGGTTGATGTTATTAAGAGGAGTATTTTTAAATACTTTTGAATTGAAGTTTGAATTATATTCTTCATACATGGCTGAAACCTATTAGGGTTTCTTGATTATTTGTAAACATTACTTTACCTTCTACAGTCAGGTGCCTGGTGCATTCCCGAACAAGACAACACGTAATACGACAATGTCCTTAGAGTAGATTAAAATGTTGTCTAAATAACAGACAACAAAATCATCTAAAAATTTATAAAAAATATCATTCATAAGATCTTAAAAAATAATTGGTGGATTTGTGAGTCCAAAAGGCATAACATTATATTCAAAATGTCTATATCTTGTTTGAAAAGTAGTCTTCCATTTATCTCTTTTTTTGATGCAGACCCAGGTTGTACGCTCCTTGTAGATCTATTTTTGTTTAAATCTTAGCTTTATTCAATTGATCCATAAGTCTAGATATCAATGGTAGAGGATATTTATTCTTGATAGTAATCTTATTGAATCCTCAATAATCTACGTCCATCAGTAGTAATCCATCTTTTTTCTTTACAAACAAGATAGGAGCTCATGCTAGAGATTTTGAATGATGTATGAAATTCTTGGCTAAATTTTCATCTATGTATTCTTTGAGTTTAGCCAACTCATTTTGTGATAAGCTGTAGATTGGTCCAAATAGAGGTTGAGCTCCTTCTTTGAAGTCAATTGAACAATCATACAGATGATGCTCCAGAAGAATATTTACATTTTTTTTCTCAAAAACGTCTTGATAATCCAAATATTGGCTTGGAATGCCACTTAAAGTCTTTTCGCTATCAGAAATCGGTGTGGCATAAATAACAAAAGTTGATCGTTTTTTTGTTGCATGTATAAAAGCTTTTGCACGTATAAATACGAGTTTTATTATACTAGACTTATAGCTTTTAACTTGGTCGGTAACATTCTGAGAAAAGTCAAGTCTACGAGAATTCCAATCTATTTGAGGGTTATATTTTTCTAGCCATGTTAAACCTAAAATAATTGGATTAGATGAAGATTTAATTTTTTAAAGGTTATGTAGCTATTATGACCATCTAATGTTATTTTTATAGGACGGGTTTCATGAGTGACATCTCCAAAAGACAATGGATGCCCATCTATGACTTCTACATGTACGGATTTAGTTTTTTGTACTAAAGATATTTTACGATTCTTAATAAATTGTTCATCTAGAAAGCATGCTGAGACTCCTGAATCTAATAAGGCAGAGGCTTTGTAGTTTTTTGATCCTAAATATACATCTATTATAAAACAAAGAGAGGATTCTGAGAAGAGAATAGGACCTTCATTAGGAATTGTATAAGGTTCCAACTCCACGGTCTCTATTATAGCTAAACAAATTTATTTTTCAATATGTTGTTTTTTTTGACAATTGTACTTCTCATTTTATAGTTGTGTCTTTTCTTTGAACAATATTGAGCAATGTGCTTAGGTTCTCCACAATATAAATATAATCCTCTTTGACAATGTCAAATCTTTTCTTGTTCAATAAGAGGTTTAAAACGTATCGCATCAATTTGCATGTCTTCTACTTTCGAATGTATATTTTGTGATGACATTAAATAATAATGTTGAGGCTCCCTTGTATGACTCTCAGATCAAAATTCAAAAAGTCAATTGTTACACTTCATAGCAAAATCCATTGTTTGATTTAATGTCTGAGGATCGGATAAATTGAGAATTAATTTTTTTTATCTCATATTGTAATCTGTAGAGAAATTGCTTGATGAGTGTAGCATCATCCCATTTGATATCAATCGCTAGTTGTCAAAATTGTGAAGCGCATAATGACATTAATCAATTGCCTTATCATAGGATACAAATCTTATTGCTTGCAACACGGATTATATCATGTTCTCCATATATAAATCAAAATTTTGCTAAATATGCCTCTAAATTATCCAATATTGGATCACGTTGTTCATGAAAAGATGAAAACCACGATAAAGCAAAATCCAAAAGTAATATTCTAATAAACCTAACTTAAGATCCTTATGTAGAGTAACTCTGCGGTTGAAGTTCAATCACCAGTTGTACCTGATTGACGAATCCTTGAAACTTAGATCTTGTGCCATCAAACTTCTCGCACAAATTAATTTTTGGTTTTCTAATATTTAAATGATGCTCCATCATTTGTGAGGTAATATGGTTTCGTGTAGATATTGACGCAGCTCCAACCATCTCTATATCTTCACTTCTTACTTATCTTGTTGCTCTTTGTGGTCGTAAACTGAGTTGATGCATTGCAAGCATTAATTCTCTCATTTGCTCTTATATTTGTGCCATTACACTCTTCATTTCCACAAGCTCTGTGTCATGGACATAAGATTTATTCCAATAAATTATCTAAGTAATATAAATCAATAGAAGTAGATAAAATAAGTTGATTTAATAATATCTGATAGGAAAGCTTCCTAGAAGCTTCATAAGATGCGGAATCACCTTTATACATGTCCATAGGTGATTGATAGGTTAAAAACTTGGTCAAGAAGCTAGCCACATGGCGCACATATTGGTAGCTTGTGGAACAAGCCAAGTACATGGCGCACATGTCGAAAACTTATTGTGCAAGTTTGTCTCTTGCAAATTTGACACGTATATAAGGTCCTATAGAAGATCGCCACATAGCTTTTAGTTAGATAGTATTTACAAAGGCAAAAGTGAAGCTCTCTTCACTCTTATCAACTCCTTTTCTGATCCTAGTCTAGTTTCAAGAGTCTTCATGTTTTTAGTCTTTCGCAATAGTCATTCCAATTTCTCTTTGAATATACATACTTTCTTATTCCTATTTTGTGACTTTACTTTGATATAGTTTTCATTAGATTATACCTCTTTTTTTAGTTCATGTCCTTGACAGATTGACAAGAATACACATACAGTATCAGAGCTTTATCTCTTCTTGATTAAAATTGGATTACCTCTTTCTCTTGATAAGACATAAGAATTTTAGAAGTTATGGAATACCCACTTCTAAACTGACATTGTTTCTAGAATTTTTTCTTTTGAGTGTTTTATTCTACATTTCTTGAAGTGAGAGTAGACATCTTCTTTCTTATTATATTATCATGGCAGAGCTTGCAGAAATGAAGAATACAATGACACAAATGCAAGAACAAATGAGAGAGCTAATGCTTGCAATGCATCAACTCAGTTTACCACCACAAAGAGCAACAAGATTAGTAGGAAGTAAAGATATAGAGATGGTTGGACCTGCATCAATATCTATACCAAACCATACTACCTCACCTATGATGGAATACCATTCAAGTATTAGAAAACCAAAAATAAGCTTGCTTGAGAAGTTTGATGGCACAAGATCTAAATTTCAAAGATTTGTCAATCAGATACAACTAGTGATTGAACTTCAACTTCAAAGTTATCCTATGTAAGGATCTCAAGTTAGGTTTATTGGAACGTTATTTTTGGGTTCTATTTTATCATGGTTTTCATCTTTTCTTGAACGACATGATTTAATATTGGATAATTTGGAGGCATTTTTAGCAAAATTTCAATCTATGTATAGAGAACATGATGCAATCCGTGTTGTAAGCAAGAAGATTTGCATCCTATGAGAAAGCAATTGATCAGTGTCATTATATGCTTCACAATTTTGACAATTAGCGACTGATATCAAGTGGAATGATGCTGCACTCATTAGCTAGTTTCTCTACGGATTACAATATGAGGTAAAAAAATTAACGCTCAATTTATCCGATCCTCAAACATTGAATTAAGCAATTGATTTTGTTGTGAAGTGTGACAATCGACTCTTTGAATTTTGATCCGAGAGTCGTACAAGAGAGCCTCAACATTATTTTTCAATGACAACATCAACGTCCTCATAAAATGTACATTTGGAAATATAGGACATGCAAATTGATGCCATATGTTTTAAACCTCTTATTAAACTAGAAAAGATTTGACGTCGTTAAGGAAGATTATGTTTATATTGTGGAGAACCTAAGCACATTGCTCAACATTGTTTGAAAAAATAACACAACTACAAAATGAGGAGTATGGTTGTCAAAGAAGAAAACATGTCTAAAAATAAGTTTGTCTAGCTACAATAGGGATCGTGCAGTTGGAACCTTGTACAATTTCTAGTAAAGGTCCTATTCTCTCCTCAAAACCCTCTCCTTATTTTATAATAGATGTATATTTAGGACCAAAAAACTACAGAGCCTCTGCCTTATTAGATTCAGGAGCCTCAACATACTTTCTAGATGAACAATTTATTAAGAATCGTAAAATATCTTTAATATAAAAAACTAAACCCGTACATGTAGAAGTCATAGATGGGCATCCATTGTCTTCTAGAGATGTCACTCATGAAACCCGTCCTATAAAAGTAACAATAGATGGTCATAATAGCTATGTAGCCTTTAACATAATTAAATCCCCGTCTAATCCAATTATTTTAGATTTATCATGGCTAGAAAATATAACCCTCAAATAAATTGGAATTCTTGTAGACTTGACTTTTCTTAGAATATCATTAAATATCCTATCAATCAAGTAAAAAGTTATAAACATAGTAGAGTAAAACTCGTACTTATAGATGCAAAAGCTTTTATATACGTAGCAAAAAAAGGATCAACTTTTGCTATTTATACCACACCCATTTTTGATAGTGGAAAGACTTTAAGTGGTATTCCAAGCCAATATCTGGATTATCAGGACGTTTTTGAGAAAAAAAATACAGATATTCTTCCAAAATATCATCCATATGATTGTTCAATCGACCTCAAGGAAGGAACTCAGCCACCATTTGGACCAATCTACAGTTTATCACAAGATGAGTTGGCTGAACTCAAAACGTATATTGATGAGAATTTGGCCAAGAATTTCATATGCTATTCTAAATCTCCAGTAAGAGCTCCAATTCTATTTGTGAAGAAAAAAGATGGATCATTGCGGATATGTGCTGATTATCAAAGACTCAACAAGATCACAATCAAGAACACATATCCATTATCTTTGATATCAAGACTCCTTGATCAGTTAAATCAAGCTAAGATCTACACAAAAATAGATCTAAGAGGAGCATACAATCTAGTATGCATCAAAGAAGGAGATGAATGGAAAATTATATTTCAAACCAGGTACAGACATTTTGAATATAATATCATGCCTTTTGGACTTACAAATACACTAGCTGCTTTTCAACATCTCATGAATGATGTTTTTTGTGAGTTCCTAGATAATTTTGTCATCTGCTACCTAGACGATATTTTGATCTATTCTAAGAATATAGAAGAACATAAAATACATGTTCATTAAGTATTATAAAAACTTAGAGATGTGAGACTGTATGCCAAGATAGAAAAGTGTGTATTTCATACTACTCAAGTCAATTTCTTAGGATACATCATTTCAAATGATAGTCTCATGATGGATTTTAAAAAAGTCTAGACAATCATGAATTAGAAGATTCCAAAGACAATAAAAGATATCCAATGTTTTTTGAGATTTGCTAATTATTATCAGATCTTCATCAAAGATTTCTCTCAAATTGTAGCTCCACTTACACGTTTGACCTGTAAAGACAAATTCCAACAAAATCAAGAAGCGGAAGCAACATTTGAAGCTTTGAAAACATTGTTTGTTTTTGTACCAATCTTGTATTGAGTTGACTTTTTCAAGGCATTTTTTATGGAAATAGATGCATCAGACTTTGCCTTGGGTGCAGTTTTGTCACAAATGGGA